>CAKNYM010052325.1:35815-198366 GCA_932195095.1 Andricus curvator | reverse complement strand
GAACCGTTCTGCGATGAAGACACTCTAAGCTCAGCAAGCCTCTACCCCCTTTATCTCGAGGGAGATATATTCGAGGTACGGAAGATCTAGGATGATGACTTCGATGGATTGTCATCATCTTGCGTGTGCTTCGGTCAAGTTGCTTCAACTCATCGACGTTCCATTTTACTGCACCAAACGTGTAGAGCAGTATAGGAACGGCCAGCATATTGGTCGCCTGGATCTTATTCTTTCCAGATAATTCGGAAGCCCAAATTTTTCTGAGAATTTGGCGATACCTTTTTCCAAGGGCCGTTTTTAACGCAAGCACATCATGGGTTTCCGCTTGCGGTATTCCAAGATATGTATATGTTTCTCCAATACCAAGATGTTGAATGGTATTTCCGCCGATGAGTTGAAGATCCTGATCGTGACCCGATGATGTAGTTTCTAGTCTTCCTTGGTGTAGGTGGACGCAGGCACACTTGTCCAGTCCGAAGCTCATGCCAATCGCTTTAGAGTACCTATTTACCGCCTCCACAAGGATGTTAAGGTCCTCTTTCGAGGAAGCAAAGAGTTTAAGGTCGTCCATGTATAAAAGGTGGTTGACCTTATATTCTCTTTTGTTCGGCGGGCCACATAGGTATCCAGAGCTTTTGCCTCGGAGCACAATAGATAGAGGCAAGAGGGAGATGCAGAAAAGTATCGGACTTAGAGAGTCTCCTTGGAAGACCCCCCTCTTATATGTGATATAGCTTGTAGTCACTTGTCTTTTGTCAGATGTTATGACAAATCTTGTCCGCCACAAGAGCATAAGCTCTTTTATGCATCTCACTATTTTTGGATGCACTTCCATGCATTCAATCAGCTTAATAAGTAGCTCATGGTTCGTGTTATCGAATGCCTTACGGTAGTCAATCCAAGCCATGGACAGATTGCGTCGATACCTGATCGAGTCCTGGGTGATACACCTGTCTATTAACAGGTTCTCCCTGCAACCTGCCAGACCTCTCTTGCATCCACGTTGTTCAACTATTGCACTCCATACCGGCTCGATAGATGTTAATATCCTCTCTTTGAGGATGCCAGTGAATAGCTTGTAGCTGGTGTTTAAACAAGCTATGGGCCTGTAGTTCTTTGGACTTGACAAATCTCCGGTCTTCGGAATCAATACCGTGCGTCCTTCCACTAGCCACTGCGGGACGGGTTGTTCTCCGTTTAAGAAAGTAGTAAATATACGAGCTAGATGTTGGTGCGTAGAAGTAAACTTCTTCCACCAAAAGTTGTTGATTTTATCTGGCCCTGGCGCTGAAAAGTTCTTAGTTCTAGCGATAACTTTCTTCACTTCTTCAGCAGTAATTAGTGGACACTCTTCCTCTGGACCTTGTAACCTTTGCCTTTGGCAAAAGTTACGAAAGAGTGATATATCTGAAGCGTCTTCATTTAGCTGATAAGTATCTCCATATACTTGTTCCCAGAAGACTTGAATCTCTTCTCGACTAGGCGGATTTTTAACGGCACGTGACGTTTTATTGAACAGACGGGAAGGATGAGTAGAAAATGTGGAATTTTCCTGAATCCACTTTACTCGCCGTTCAAGGCGCTGTTTCGCTGTTGAAAGAGATCTTATTTTTTGCGTCCAGTGCTGCTTGATGGTCAACAGTTTACACTTGTTCAGCGTGTGATTTGCTTTCCTTAAGTTTCGAGCAAGTGCCCTAACTTTTGGAGTGAATTTTTTATTTAATGTTATGTAGCTAATCACGCACTGAATATTTGATGCATGCCGTCTCGCCGTTTCAATTTTGAATTGAAGCTGTGCAATACGCTCGCGAGTCTTACTCAGACGTACTAAAGTTTCGTTACTTCTACTGTCGCTAAGCAAGGACACCGCCTTCTCGTAAACAACACAGTTCAGATTCCAGAGATTAACATCTTCGGGGAGCAAATCGGGGAGAGCAGTATTAGCTTCAGCTAATTTGTCCATCCTGAGAAAGACTTTTTGGTGGATAGATCTCCTACTTCTCATGTTAGCATTATCGGTTATCTGCAAAGTTGGTCTTGCTGGAACGGGTGGAATGTTCGATGGAGGATGTTGCTCTTCTTCGTCTTGTTGATAGAGAGCTTCATATCCGTTTTTTCGCAAAAAGGATACCTGATCTCTTAAATACTGAGGCGTTTGATGAGCATATTCCGGGTGCATATTGACCCAACGGTCATGTAACCTCTGCATGAATCCTCTTCGCGCCGGTGAGCTTCTTTGCCAACAGGTAAGGATGTCTCTCCTGAGTTGGTCAGACCATTTAAATCGATGTTCTCGCGTTTGTCCGGGGCCATTGCCTGGTCGTCGCCTCGGTTCGGTCCTATTGCCACTCCCAACTGAACCATGGCCTCCATCCGAGAGAGGCCTATTGTGGGTGGCACTGCGCGATACTGGTGTCGTAACCGCATAATTCATTGCATTGGGGAGTTAGCCCAAAGCAACGTGGCTGACTGCAAGAGCCGGAGCTCTCGGGCGATGGGGTCGCCACATCCCTACGCCTTTGGGAAATTAAATTATTATTATTATTATTATTATTATTATTATTATTATTATTATTATACCATTAAGCCATTTCCCTTTCGGGGTAGGCGTGACTTGCTCGGTTGGAGAATAGTAGTGTGTATATGGGTATATAGGTATAAGGTAGGTAGGAATATAGGTATGAGGTGGATAGGTATATAAGTGTTAGGTATATATATTTTAGATTGATCTGGAATTCTCGTGTTATTTATTTAAATGACACGTTTACTCCGCAACACTGCTCCGACCCAGGTTGCTGATCAATCTCTCTAGCGATCACCCCAAGTGAAGAGCCTCACAAAATTGTTATGTATGGTTCTCCACTTGGGCCCATTAGTATCCAAGATCTTTGTTTCAGGCGTCATTCATTCTACTGTCACTCTGTTTACAAACTATTTGTCGCCACACTTTTCTGTCCTGGCATACTACTCTAGCTTCCTTCACGTCCATGCATTTTTTCATGCAAGCTCTTGTGTTCCTATGGCTTCTTATGTCTCTACGGATTAATGTCTCATTTACAGATTCTAACCATTCTTTTGGCGGTCTACCTCTGGGCATTCTGCCATTTACTTTACCTTTATACACTTGTTTGGTCAGTCGTTCATCTTTCATTCTTTCAAGATGTCCGAACCATCTTAACTGATTTCTTTCCCATGTGTCAACTATTGTCTCTTTTGCACCACATTCTTTGAGGATTGTCTCGTTTCGGACTTTGTCCATTAGTGTTTTCCCGCCTATTATGCGCAGAGGTTTCATGCCGATCGCGTTAATTTTACTCCTGTCCTTTTCTTGACAGGTCCATGTCTCGCTACCGTATAGTACAGTCGGTACGAATATAGAATTGTGTATGGCCATTTTAGCTTTTTTTGATATGTTTTTATTTGTTAGGATGGACCCTGCTCTACCGATAACCTGTTTACCCTTATTTATGCGCCTATCTAACTCCCCATCTATTTTTCCGTCGCTAGTGAATAGACTACCTAGATATACGTACTTGTCAACTTGTTCTAATCTCTCATCATTTAGGACAATGTTGCACATTGTTTTCTCACTCTTTCCCTCAAACACCATGATTTTTGTTTTATTTACGTTAATTTTGAGTCCCATGTCCTTCATGCTTGTATGAAGTTTATTCAACATTCTTTGCAAGTCCTCGACTGATTCTGCCATAACAATCTTGTCATCTGCGAAAGCTAACCCACGTACCTTAACTGTTTGGAGATCTACACCTTCTTCGTCGAAGAGTGCAGTTCTTAGACACTTATCCATGAATATGATAAATAGCCACGAGGACATAACGCATCCTTGTTTCACGCCTTGCGTAATATCGAACCAGTCACTCAGTTTCCCGTTTACCCTTACGCTCGCTTTACTACCTGTATATATTGTTTTTATTGCTTGCAGGAGCCCTCCATTTACTCCGTATTCTTTAAGAACTTCCCAAAGTTTACTTCTATTTACCGTGTCAAATGCTTTTTCTAGGTCAATAAATGCACAGAAAACTTTCTTTCCTACTCTCAAGCTTTTTTCTGTGATCTGTCTTAGGCTAAATATCTGATCTGTACATGATCTTCCTGGCATAAATCCACTTTGGTCTTCCCATATTTTTTCTTCTGTGATTTCCATTACCCTACGAATAAGTATTTTTGAGTATATTTTACTTACGGTACTTAGTAGGCTGATACCTCTGTAATTACTGCAGTTGTTTTTATCTCCCTTTCTTTTGTATATTGGTACGATAATCGCTTTTTTCCAATCGTCTGGGACTTTCCCCGTCTCGATACATAAATTTATTAATTCGCACAACCTGTGAGGTATGTACTCGCCACCGTATTTGAGCATTTCAGCACTAGTACTGTCTATGCCAGCAGCCTTACCGTTTTTTAAGTTCTTAATTATGTCTCGGACCTCAGTGACACAGACTTTTTCAATTGGGTTTTCTAATGCATTATGTTCTATGTCGCAGTTTTGTTGTCCTATATCTTCACCTCCTAATAGTTCTTTAAAAGAGTCTTTTAAAGCGTCTACTATCCCGTCTATATCATATAGCATTTCACCTTTGCTGTTTCTCATGCTAGCAAACTCTGTACTTTTACTTTCCTTCAACTGTTTATATAGTAGTTTCATTATTCCTCCAAAGCCGTTTTGTATTTTGTTCTCTTCTTCTGTTCTGATTTTTTCTTTACTCTCCTTGACTAGTCGTTTCATTTTCCTCTTTTTGTCTTTGTAATCATTTTTGAGTCTATTTCTCTCCTCATCGCTAAGACCTGTCATGTTTAATGTTCTCTTGTGCGCTTTTTTCTTTTCTCGCTGGGATGCTTGAATTTCATCATTCCACCATGCATCACCAGACTTTCTTCCTACCACTGCCGTACCACACACTTCAATTGCAGTTTTAACAATGATATCCCGTAATAAAGCCCACGCGCCCTCTATATCTTTAATGCTCGTAAGCGCTTCCCAAGTTGCCCTATCTATGCGTTCGCTTAACTTATTTTGAAACTCTATTCGCACTTCCGGTTTCTGTAAATTTTCAATCTTTATTCGAGTTTGTTTCGTTTTTTCTGTTCTCTTTCTTTTCCATCCCCGGCCTAAGTTTATTTTAGAGATTAAAAGATAATGATCAGTATTGCATTCGGAACCCCTCATGACTCTTGTATCTTTGACTAGTTCTCTTAGTCTTTCATCCACAATAACGAAGTCAATTACACTGCGGTTATTTCCTTTACACCAAGTGTACGTGTGGATCATTTTATGTCGAAACCAAGTATTGGTAATAAATAGGCCCTTTTCTAGGCATAAGCTAACTAATTTTTCCCCGTTATAATTTTTTCTTGGATCCCCAAATTTACCGAGTACCCTTTCTGTATCTGTATCCTGACGTTGAACGCCGACCCATCCGTTCATATCTCCTAGCAGAATTATTCTTTCACCTGGATCGCAAGTACTTATTGTGTCATTTAAAGTGTCCCAGAAAGCGTCTTTGACTTCTCGCGGCTCACTGTCAACTGGGGCGTAGCACGCTATGATAAATAACCTTCTGATTCCTACCTTCATTCTAGCCCACAACAATCTGGGAGATACAAAATCATGATCTTTGAGATGCTGTCTTGCTTTTTTATTCATAATTAAACCGATCCCTTGACTACGATTTGATTCACTACCTACTCCTGACCATATTTCAAAACTGCCTTTCAACACCCCATTTTCTATGTTTCTACTTTCGCAACCCTTTTTCTTCGTCTCAGGTACACATAAAATATCTAGTTTCCTTGCATGCATAGTTTCTCGTAGTTCTCTTATTTTAAGGTCATTCACTCCTCTAGCATTCCAGACACCCAGTCTCCATTCATCGCCTGAAATTCGACCTTTACGTTTACCGTGTGTATGCATTTTGTCGATCCAAGTTTCAGTCCATTCCGAGGCTACTTTATTGTTTGTATTATTCATGTTTAGATTGTACACCCAACTAACACCTTTATGCGCGAAATTTGTTTTGCGAGCCGAAATCATGTCCAAGTTAAGTGATTATTCGTCGTACGGTGGATAGTCTATCTGTAACGTCAGTCCCACCAATACTTCTGTTACTGTGTGTGGGGGGGGGGGGTGAGGACGGAGAAAGGAAACCGAGAGTCTCAATTGGTTGGTGATTTATTCTGAGAAGGTTACCAGCCTTCAGCAGCGTTGTATTTGATAGGAGTTAATATGTGTCCAAAGCCGAATACTGGCCTACCTCTAAAACAGAAGCCAATAAGTCTTTTTTTTTTTTTTTTTTTTTTTTTTTTTTTTTTTTTTAATTTGAAAAAGAGTTATATATAGAATTCTCAAAAACTTAAGCTTTCGAGTAGCTCAATTTTGACTGCACCGAAATTAAAATGGTTTAGTATTCAATTCCCAGATTCAAATATTTTCTGCTAAAAATTATTCATCTTAAAATGTTATATATAAACTCATACATGTAGAAATTAGAAGTATTCAGGTTCAGAGTTGTGCAATCTTGAAAAATGTCGACGGCTTGTAACTAAAGATTTGGGAAAGATAAGGTTGAATCAACACAAATCTGTTTTGCTCGAATATTTGTCATAATTGTGAGCATGCGTAGTAACATGAAAATAGTTTTACATGAAAGTTTCGTTGTTGTTGACACAACGTTATCTCTGCTGAGGCTTCAAACATTACTCAATTTCAAGCACGACAATGACTAATTTGACTTTCCTTTTCCATCAATATTTCATTATTCAACTCCAAATAATCGCATTTTCAATCATATAATTCTACTTTAAATATCCTACGGGTTCCCCATTATTCCAGATATAATATTCTCGGCTTCGATCATCTTGCGAGCATTGCCGCTCGTCGCGTAGAGACCCAAATTGACAGCATTGGCGCATATATTCTATTTTGTTTGATGACGGTGCATTTACAAGTTTTGTTGCGCAGCGTACAGTATCGTAATGTACAACATTACGATACTCTCCACTGTCGCATAAAAACACGTAAATGCACCGGAGTGAATTCTTAACCAAGTAATTGAACCTTCAAACAATTACTTGAATTTCTTAACGCATGTTATAAGCTGTACTACTGCAGGGTCATATTTTGCAAACTTTGTTCAAATTTATCATCAGGAAACGTGGAAAATGTTATCCAATTTCGTTATTTTATTTCTACTGATCCCCCTCCCAGAGTCTCACTATTGATAACCTTAGTTTTTGGCATGACCTCCTCCTCTCCCCCCTTAAATTTTTAACGTAATTTATGACCGGTCCCTAATGGAAGACCCCTAGGGCCTCTTCACTTCAGGAATAGAAAAAAATTTAGAGCTCGTTGGAGTAATTTTTGTATAAAAAATCCATACAATTGTGCTTCCAGTATCAAGTTCAATGCCATCTTCGCCACCTGATCAGCGGACGACATCGCGATATCCTAATCAGAGAATGTATATTCCTAGGCATCAGGATGAAGCAGTGTACGATAATGATGGAAAAGTTGTTGCAATATTCTATAATCAAAGGCGATTCAATATGAACCAATTGGAATTCGAAGGTGAGACCGATAATTTCAGAAATAAAATACAATTTAGACCAAAAATCAGGAAATTTGCATACGTCTCGTTATTTATGATTGAGGGCCCAGACGCATTAAGGGCATATACGATTTTCACTTGCAGAAACGAAGTTCCCTTGGAGGATTTCAAAGAATGTTACAAATTTTAATTTTTGTGTTATCTGAAGGTTAAATTTTATTGCAAACCTCTTTCTACCTAGAAAAAAAGTAGCAGGCAGAATTTGAATTCTGCTACCTCGAATCACTAATTATGTCGATTTTTGTAAAGTTTCTAAAACTTTTCAGATTATTGTGAATAAGGGCGGATCCAAAAATTTAAAAATTTGTATATCAGGTACATAAAGTACTTAAGGCGTCTTAACTTCCTTGACAAATTTGAGCCTCCTTATTATCAGACCTTGTTTTTAGTTTTTCTTTCTGAAATATTTCAGTCTGGAAGTTTTGACCCCCCCCCCCCAAATAAGAGATAAACTCACAAAAAAAATATATTTAATATTTTTCATAGGGAAGATTTTCATTTTAAGTCAGAAACAGGCTGAATCAAACCAAAACAGAAGAATTTTCAACAAAATACTTGAAACCTCAACAAAGAAAGAGTTTTCAATCAATAAAGAAAAAAATTTCATCCAAAATGTAGAATCCTCATGTCAAAAAAAAAAAAAAAAGAATTTGAACCAAAACGATTCATTTTCTACTATAAAAGACGAATTATTAACAAGATAAAAAAATTTTAACCAAATAGTGGACTTATTAAGCTAACACGGCGAGCTTTCTACAAAAAAATTCAATTTTCAATAAAATAATTACATTTTCAATCAAGAAGATGAATTTTCAATTAAGAAGATTAATTTTCTATTAGGAGAGACGAATTTTTAACAAACTACATAAATTTTCAACAGTATAGTTGAATTTTCAAACTAAGAAAATAAATGTTTGCCCAAAAATGTAACACATACATTTTAGTTAAACAAAATTTACCATAAAAAATCGTAGAGGAAATAGTTTAATTTTTTAACAAAAACTATGGAATTTTCAAGGCGAAAAAATAATTTTCAACAAAAAATGCAATAGTTGAATTTCCACATCAAAAAATTAATTTTAAATAAAAGAAAACGAATCTTCTACAAAACAGTTAAATTTTACACTAGCTAGTCAAATTTAATACATAACTGTTGAGTATCAATGATAAAGAGGGAAATTTTCACACACTACAGTTAAATTTTCAATCCGAAAATATAAAATTTCAACTGAAAATTTTATTTTCAACGAAATAGTTAAATTTTGCGTCGTTTGGCTCAAAATTTGAATTTTCCATGCACTTGCTTTTACAACCAAAAAATATGAATTATCTATTGTCAAAAAATGGTTAACAAAAATTTTAGTTATTTCGAAAAGCTTGAATTTTTTCACTTTTTACCGCCCTTCCTCGTCAAATGATTACTGACTATCTACGTATTTTCCAGGTTGAGATTTTTGAAACAGCTTTTCTCTGTGTATTTTCCGAAACTTTGCATTAAAGTTGCTTTAGCCTTATCAATGGATCATAGATTTTGGTCAGGTTTTCCCGCCATGTTTAAATTTGAATGATGATTATTAGCTCCTCTAGTGGAAGAGAGAGTGTGACCTTGATATGCCCCCTCCCAACAAACAAACAAAATTTTGGGATTCAGAAAAGATATTTAAAATTGGATTTGACGGACAATTATTTAGTAGACTTACGATTAAGGGTAAAAAAGGGGTGAGGAGGATAAGTTTACACAACCTTATTTATGAAACGGTATTCTAATTAGGCTCACGAAATAGTTCCATTGTCTGAATTCTCGCATAACATGAAAGTCATAAAAAAAATTTAAAATCAGGGCATTTTTCAAAACAGTTTCAGCACAAGTTTATTTGTATAGAAGTTTTTCCAGCAACTTTTTTAAATTTCAGGGCATATGAATTTAATCGATGAATAACTCATATTTCACATTGACTTGACTAATCCAATACTTTTAAAAAAAAACAGATTTTGGTCAAACTAATGGGATTTGTATGCGAAAAGTATTTGTTTAATTAATGAATAATCCGTGGGCGAGTGATTTGGCGGAAACGTTGAATAGCGTGCGATTTAGTACAAAGCAGTGAAAAAACAGAAAAACAAATATTTACCTATTTTATTTATTTTCAAACAAAAAATCTTCCACTTATTATAGTCAAGATATCAAGTCACTCCTTTGTATATTTTTCTTTTAAATTCACTTTCACTTTTAGTTGCGCACACGTACCCGCCCCATCCCTAGTAATTCTAAGTTTATGATTTTTTTAAACATACGAATAAATTAAAAATTATATTTGTCTTTTACAACCAGAAAAGGACCCAAATGATATTCCTGATCAGAGTTGGCTGAGCCGTGAAGGGCCTGATGGTGGTTTTCTTGGAAAATACCACAAACACAGGGTTTACTACATGTATGGTATGTTATAAAATAGTTTCCACTTGAATGAAAGTGCATGTGATAGTACAGGCACCTCGTGCAAAAAAAGCCCTTTTCACCTTTTTACTAGGAAACCTGCATGAATTAACTACATTTTTCTTGAAATTTGGAAAAAAAATAATTTTTAACAAAAAATATAATATCCAACTCAAACACACGAGCTTTCTACAAAAAAAGTGAATTTATTATCGAATAGATGAATTGTCAACCAAAATGATGAATTTTTAAACAAAAAGAGAAATTTCTACCAAAAAAGACGAATCTTTAACAAAAGACCAAAATTCATAAGCAACTAGTTACATTTTTAATCAAGAAGATTAATTTTCTACAAAAAAAAGACGAATACTCATCAATGTACATACATTTTTTTTCAAATAGTTGAATTTTCTAGGGGGGAAAAAATAAATCTTCGTATATACATGAAAGTTTTAACATAAAGGTTGAATTTTTGAACAAGAAGATGATTTTCTAAGAAAAGGCGAATTTCCATTAAATCACAAAAATCTTCTAACAAAAAGTTCAATTTTTTAACGAAGAATGATACATTTTCACCCAAAAGCTGAATATTTCAATTCTCATATAAAAAAAAATAATTTTTAATTCAGAAACGAATATGATACAAAAAAGTTCTATTTTCTAACAAATTTTTTAAATTTCATGCCAAAAAGAAAAATTTTTAATAAATCAATTGATTTTTCTATCTGAAAACGTGAATTCAGAATAGAAAATTAAGTTTCAACCCAAAAAGACGAGCTTTCGGAACAAAAGTAATTTTCAACTATATACTTAAATTTTCATTAATTTTGAACCAAATAGTTAAATTTTCAACTAGAATCATGACTGATGAATTTTCAACAAAGAATATCAATTTTCTTCTAAAAGAGACGAATTCCCAAAGAAAAGATTTTTTGATCGATTGATTGAATTATCTATAAAAAAAGGCGAATCTTTAACGGAAAACATAAATTTTTAACCGAATATTTGAATGCTATAAATATTAATTTTTTTTTTATAAAATAACATTAAATTATTTTTTCTATTATTATTTTAAATTATGTTATATTGATTTATCGAATAATTTTAAAGTAAACATGGCAACTCATCGAAGATGAGTTTTGTATTTTTTTTAAAGAATTTTTCAGAATTTTTGCACTTTTAATTCTTTTGCTGGAGATTTTGATCTATAATGCAACTGGAAATGTCAATCTAGGCAAACACGAAAATTTGCATTACGACCACTAAATAAAACGTTACAGCAAAAAAATAACGCACCTACCTAGGTAGAGAGATGAAAAAACTAGCAGATGCTTGGACTATCAAGGCACATGTTAATGTTATATAACCTTTGCTTAAATTCAAGTATACATAATGTTTCTTATCTAAAAAAAATTGTACATATCCAAAAAAAAAACGAAAATGTAATTTTTTGGACAATAATTGGTAGACTCGCAGTTAGCACAATTTACATGGCAGTTCTAAGTTGATCGTTTTTTTCAATCTTTAAATTAATAAATAAATGTATTCTTATTACATTATCAGGTTTGCATCACACCGGGGAGACAATCGAACCCCAAAGGCATGATCTTGTAGTGGATCCTACAGGTATGACCATTGTGGGAATGTTTGGTGATAATGGCCGCTATTATGAAATTGTTCGAAGAAAGATTTGAGAACCCTTAATTCCTTTCTTCTCAATTTTCGCCTCAACGAACCTTGACTATCCACTGCTATCGCTCTGAAACGTACCTGGGTACTCGATCGTCCACAGAAAAAACCAAAGGTGAAAGAGTTTCAGTTAAAAATTCTGGTGGTAATCTGACCATACAACCAAAGAAAATCATTGGAGATATGAACAGGTGAAATTAAACAGTGATTTTCATTTTACTTTCGCCGATTTCCAGTTTTTTGCATGCCGAGAATACCCGCAAAATTTATCCCTGCAACGATTTCTAGTTCTCACACTTTGTTTTGTCTGTGTCAAGGCGTACGCAGATGTTGAATGATTCACGGGTACCCATGGAGTTTTCCATGAGCTAAGCTTGCCTTCACTGATGCCTGTATGCTTTACAATCGTCTAATTTTCATATAATATCATTGCTTTCTTCTCAGTTACTCTACATTTTGTCGTGATTTCCTCCTGACATAATGATAACTTGATCAAATATTAATATATCGGAGAACTCTCCTTTCCTAAATTAATTATCTCAAATAAGCATGTTCAATAAGGCAGGTTTGGCTCAACAATTAGAATAACATTTTAAGTTCTTAATAGTCACAGCTTTTTAAGGTAATCATTAGTATAAATTAGAACGTTTATTTTTTGCATGAATCAAACTTAAAAGCCATAATTATTATTATTGCAGAATACTGTGATCTAATATATTTATATATTAAATTGCAAAATCTTAGCATTATTATAATTACGACTGTTATAATTAAAATTTGTTTCATATTATAGCAATTTTATTGTTCTATATTACGGATTATAATCTTATAGAAATTACGTTTTAATTATTATTTCCTAATACGATTATATTGTTAGAATTATGGTATCATTATACTAGTGTCCTATGGATAGACATAAAGCAAGGCGAGAGCAGGTGTCAGGCACAGCACGTAAGGACAACAGATCTAGCAATTATCCGATTGGAGAGTTGGCCCGATAAATTCACACAGAGTAGGGAAAGACACGATAAGCCATCCCCTCCATTGACTCGGAAACCAATGAAGGTGTTCGCACAATAAAATCCGTCGTAGTGCGCCGGAGACGTCTCACGGACGTGCCGTCCGCGCACGAACGCCAACCAATCGCGTGCAACCTGTCGTGCTGCTGCGGTCCGAGCGGTGACGCACACAAGTACGTCGCTACTTACAATAGTTCGCAACGCACTTGAGTAAGTGCTGCCACGGTCCGTAGCAGCACGGCAGGTTGCACGCGATTGGTTGGCGTTATGAGTTCCTGCGCGGACGGCACGTCCGTGAGACGTCTCCAGCGCACTGCAACGGATTTTCTTGTGCGAACACCTTGAGGCACAACCCGGCCCACCAGACCAAGCTGCCGCGCGCTCCCCAAGTATGTCGACATAAAGGCTGCGTGTTTCAGCCATAGATCCATTGTTATCAGATTTTGTGTTTTTTCCCCACATATAATAAACCTTACTTTAAATTCCAGTCATGTCAAATTTCACTCAGATTGTATAATAATAATCATCCCCACTTTTTTTTCATAGATCCGTTCCGTCTCTTACCTCAAACCAAGTACCATGGCTACTTGCCTTCACCCGCTGTTGTTTGACACCTATGCTAAGCCTTGCTTCTTCTCTCTCACTGAGAATCACCAACCACCACGTTCATATTCCTATCCCTTGGTGTGTCTGTCACATTAGTGTATTTAGTTTTAAAAATATTATATTCTGTAGTTGTCGAGAAATTACATTGTAAATCAATTTGTCCTTCACCTTTTAGGTCGCTATCAGTTTCAATTTCGTTTCCAGTAATGCTTCAAAGCAGCAATTGGTCACGTTTAAATAATCAATGTTTATTGCAATAGCAAATGTTACATGTTCGAGTCCGTCGACGGCCCGTAAGGCCTTGTCGCAGGTCAAGATTCGGCGTTGTAAAACTTGATAAATTACTGTATTTTCTTTAAAACTCATCGGCAACGGTGTACGGGTCGGTCAGTACCAACTCATTTTCCTTTGATTTGAAGAGTCAATCGTGTCCGGTATTTAGCCATCGTCAGTGACAGTACTTGAAATTTACTTTCGATGTATGTATCTTGCTCGACAACTCTGGTTGTGGTGTGTTTTTGAATAAAAATTTATCATGTAGTGCAAATAAATATAGTTATTGATGTCAATCCTTCTCATCTTAAGATCAACTATATTGTGTGGAACGCATCCACAAGAACATAGCTTATTTATCTAGAAAATATATACAAATTTACTCCAGACCATTTTCTGCTACGACGTATAGCTTTTGCTTAATCGCGATTATGCTTCTAAAAAAATTAAAACATTCATTTTCTGGCTAAACTATGCAGTATACGAAAAAAGTCCACATAACAAATTGATTGAAAAATATAAAATAAATTAAATGGTAAATGGTAAATGGTAGCTTCTGAGGAGACCCACAAAGTCGCCTTTTAATATTTTTTGATACAACACATAATGCCAACTGACGCGGCGCTAGAGATTTTTATTAAGTCTTAATAGAATCTTGAAAAAAACTTTCTGTTGATTGAAAAATAAAAAAATATGCATTTTTTTTATTCAACTCAAAAATCTGATTTAAATTTATGCAGAAATTTGAACTCTATGTCCACATTGCACGTACCATATACCCATATTGGGATCTATCCAACCATGCCTAATCCGCTATCAAAGAAAATGGTTTTTTAATTAAAAAATGACTTTAAAAAAAGTGTCGCCATATCCCCACTCTCTTATAATTAAATAATGCTAAAAACGTAATCAATCATTTCCTTATTTGAATCTGAAGTCCATAAATTGAGATGATATAACTTTAAGAAATTTTTTTTTATCGTCTTATACTTAAAATTCAGTGCATATTTAGGTAAAACAAATGCGGACACTTCATTAAAATCCATTTCAACTGCTTCAAATTAAAAACTTTTGTAATGAAAATATTGAATTTTTAACAAAATAGGTGAGTTTTAAACGAAAAGATATTAATTTTTTACCAAAAATGATGATTTTCCAAAAAAATACATATTGTTAAATTTCCGACCTACAAGGATAAATTTTCAACAAAATATTTGAGTTTTCGAACGACAAAAATTTATTATCAAATAAAGAATTCCATTTAAATCAAAGAATTAAACTGTCGCGTTAGAATAATGAGTTTTTAACCAAATGATCGAATTTAAAAAAAAAAAATTATATTTTAACCAAAAACAGTTGCCTTTTTAACCAAATATTTGAATTTTTAACAAAAATGATGAGCCTTCAGCAAAAAATGAATATTTAACAACAAAGTTCAACTTTTATCAAGTAGCTGAATTTTCAGTCAAAAAAAATAAATTCTTAACAAAAAATATAATAGTTGTTGTTTCACCCCAAAAAGGTTTTAATTTTAGATGAAAAATAGTCAACTTTAACCACAAGAAATGAATTCTCAACGAAAAATGAAATGATTCGGGAAAGGTATTTCAATCAACACAACAAATTTTGTTAACTAAATTGTTGAATTTTCAAACAAAAAAGCCAAATTCTTGAACTGATAGAATGTATTTTTAACAAATTCGTCCAACTTGCAACAAAGTAGTCAAATTTTTATTAAAGAAGATTAAGTTTTCAGCAGAAAGAAGAATACATTTTTGACAAAGTTGTTCAACTTTTGCAAATAAACTTTTCAAAACATAGTTCTTTAAGAATTGTAGAAGATATACATTTTTAATGAAGAAAAATTAATTGTCAACAGAAAAAAAGGTATTTTAAACAAAATTTGTTAAATTTTCAACCGAAGAAGAATATGAATTTTGAACCAAAAGGGACACATTTTCAACAAATTAGATGAATTTTAAACCAAAAAGATTAAATGTCTTTAAACAAAATCGAAAAAAGCGGAATAGTTCAATTATTATTTAAAGAAACTAATTTCCAATGAAAAAAATAATGTTCAACCAAGGAAATGAAATTTCAGCCTAAAAGATTAACTTTCTACAGAAAAGGAATAACTTTTTTCCAAATACATGCATTTCCAACCAAACATAAATAAAATACAGACATTTTCAAAACAATAGTTGAATTTTTAACGAAAGAAGATTGATGTTCAAGCTGGAATGAAATAGTAAAATTTTCAGTTATAAAAATTAATTAAAAAAAAAAATCAATTTTCTACCAAAAAAGATTAACTTTTCGAAAAAAAAACGAATTTTCAATTAGAAAGGTGAATTAGTCACCAAGAAGATTAAGTTTCTGCCGCAAAAGACAAAGTTTCATCAAAATACAGAAATTTTCAACCAAATATTTTAATTATATATATATATATATATATATAAACAACAAACATTTAAAATAAACATGAAACAATTGAATTTTCATTTGAAAAAATAATTTAAAACAACCTGCAACAAAATAGTTAAATTTTACAATCGAAAACTTTATTTTCGAAAAAAAAAATAATCTCAACGTAATACTTCAATTTTTAACGAAAGAGATGGATCTTTCATAAAATAATTTTTTAACAAATTCGTTCAACTTTCAACCAGGTAGTTGAATTTTCATTAGGTGAGATTAATTTTTTTGCAAAAAAGACGAATGTACAACAAAATACATCAATTTTGAACCAAGTTCTTGAATTTTTATTAAAAAACGATTAATATTTAACCAATTGTGAAATAGTTAGAGATTCAATTCCAAGAATTAATTTTTAACGAAGAGAAACAGAATTTGTACAAAACAGTTGAATTTTTAACCAAACTAATAAATCTTCAACTAATAAAATAAATTATTAACAAAGTTGTTCAACTCTTGAATTTAAACTGTTAAGCGCATACTCAAGAATTAAGCTTTAGTTAAAGGACAGTGACAAAAAATGTCCCATTTGCATGTATAATAAAATCGACAAAAATTTGAGGTTTATTAATGTAAAAATTTATTATTATATTTTCAATTAAAAGAAATGCTTTTCAACCAAGAAGAAGGGAATTTTCAACAACATAGTTAAATTTTTAACCAGACTGATGAATCTTTGATGAAAAAATGATTTCTCAACAAAAGTTTGATGCATTTTTTAACTTAAAAAAAATCAATTCTCTAGCAAAAATAGAGAATCTACATTTTCAATTTAAAAAATTCATTTTTAACAACATCAAAAACAAAAAGATGAAACAAAAGATGAATTTTCTACCAAAAAGGACCAATTTTGAACAAAAAAGATGAATTTCGAGATAAATTTTGAACCACAAGATTAAATTTCTATCTAAAGAAAATCGACAAAAGTGGAACAGTTAGATAATTAGTTTAAAAAATTAATTTTCAATAAAAAAGTATAATTTTCAACCAAATATCATCAAAATACATAAATTTTCAAACAAATAGTTGAATTTTCAACTAAAGAAGATTGATGTTCAACCCAGAATGAAATAGTCAAATTTTCTATTATAAAAATTAATTTTCAATCAGAAAAAAAACTGCAAGACCAAGAAAGGGATTTTCAACCAAACAGATTAATTTTATACCGGAAAATATTAAGTTTTACAAAATACCTAAATTTTCAATGAAAAAGACGACTTAGTCACGAAGAAGATTAATTTTCTGCCCGTAAAGACAAAGTTTCAATGAAATACAGAAATTTTCAACCAAATAGTTCAGTTTTTGATTGAAGGAGATAAAAGTTCAACCGAAAATGAAACAGTTAAATTGTCAGTTAAAAATAATATTTCAAAAAATGTTAGCAAAACAGTTAAATTTTGAGAAAAAAAGAAGATTCTTCAACTAAAATGATGAATCACCAACAAAAAAAATTAATTGTTGACAAAGTAGTTCCACTTCAAACTAAGTGGTTGAACTTTGAATCAGAAAAGGTTTTTCCGTTGCTATTCGAGATTAAAGAAAGTCTTGAAAATTTAATGAAATTATTATTTATATATCCTATAAATTCCAGATTTTCTGTTTTTCTTTCTATGGGGTATTCATCAAGAAAAATATGAAAACCCTCTAAAGTGTAAAGCTGTGAAGTGAAATTTCTCATATTACCAGATCAATAGCGTTTTGTTTTTCTGTCGCTATTCACGCTTAGCAAAAATCTCTAAAGTGTAAATTTGTGTAGTGAAATTTGACATATCACAGTATCAATATCATTTTCACTGTTGTTTTTTCTTTAAATAAATTTTTTTCGTAAAATTCATAACAAAATGTTGGAAAATAAACAAAGTTTTTTTCTGAAGAATGGGTTATTAGTTCACGCGTAGAGCACACAAAGTTCTAGTGATTCTACAAAATTGCTAGGTATGTGACATTGATGCAATAATATGATCCCGCAAAGTTTGTGAATGTTCCAAATGGATTCTTGGAATTTATTTAAAAAAATTTTCATCTTATGCTTTATAAAAGAATTTTTTTGATATAATTCATTAAGAATGTTTTCGGTTCAAATTAGTTAGTCCACTTTGATTTCACAAATTCATAGCTTGATAAGAAATTCGTAAACATTTATTTTACAAATGTGGTTGATTGTACTGATGATAATTTGTGTTTGAGATATGAAAACACCTATATTTTATTGGTAAAAGAAAAAATTGCGGGGTCTAAGAAATTACGTGCTCAATTTCAACAGTTTGTTCTAGATTAAAAGATATCGTAACGCTTCTTCCACGTGTTCTAAGCCCATTGGAATTTTTCATAATTCTGAAGGTTTTGTATGTAATAATAACCGATAGTGATCAGTATATATAGCAGTGAATATTTTCAAACTGTCTTACTCTCCGTTCACAAAATCTTTCTGTGAAAATGAAGATCTACATCAGCGCTCTGCCTCTTGCCATCGGGGTTATTCTGCAGTTTGGTGGTGAGTATAGTCAATATGATATAAATCTTAAATCTAGATATAAAATCTTACATACTTTCAGGATAACAAAGTCGAACATATTGAGCTAAAGTTCAAAATACACAATAACACTCAGCAAAATTTTAATGTTTTAAACAGTTTCTTTCATCCGCTTTTCTAAAAAAAAAAAACGCGAGCAGATACAAGATTTTCGCCTTCAGGTCCATATCCTATAGAAAAAGACTTGAGTCGAACTATTGATTCTCCAACATTCTCCATTTCCGAGGACTTCGGAGAATCAAAAGAGAATTAAAATCAATGTAATCTTGATCCTCTCTTGATGCTCTTCTCCTGCAGATATTTCCGTTTCTGCATCTTGAAAAATCAAAAGAGTATCAATGAAGATTCTCCTTACATCCTTTATGATTCTCCAGTTACTAATATATATAAATGGAGAATCGCAGAGGATGTAAGGAGAATCTTCATTGATACTCTTTTGATTCTCCAAGATGCAGAAACGGAAACATCTGTACATCTATATCTATATGTAATAATCCATTTACTACCATTAATACACTAATCACCACTTAAATATGAGGACACATATTATTTATTAAGAACTAAATCCAACAATAACTTATTAGTTCACAAATTTATAAAAGTATTGCTCCAGCTTACAATATCTTCAGAATCAGTTGCAAGTTTACTTGCGAAGGTTGATCCATTCCGAAACTTGGTCCTGTCTCCAAATTTTGGATTGTCGGCTAACAAAGCTGTTCATCCTTACATTGTCGCTTATCACTTGGTGCACTCGAAAAAATCATTTTACACAAGAAGTATTGATATTAGCCAATTTTCACTCCGAATACAGACTTGAATCAAAAAAGGAATAGGCGCTAAGCTTCTAAAAAATATGTAATTCAAGTATTTGTGGTGTTCAATGAGGTCATTCAAGTTTGAGGCTAGGCCATGGTTCCAACAGCCTTAGACGAATTCTTAACAAAATGCAGAACTTTCTAACCAAGCACTTGCATTTTGGAACTACTAGTTTTAAGGGCGACAAACTTTTTCAATTTATATCGATTTTTTCAAGATTCAAGGATAAAAATATACTTATGGCTTATAGCTATAATTCCAGCGTCATACTTTGACTTTGACCCTGTTTTGCGTCCTTCCAAATAAGGGGCGTTATACGCTCCGCTCCGATTTTGGGATAGCAGATAACTCCACAACATTTCTGGAACCACAATTTGTCCAGTACACTAAGGCCCACGATTTTTTCCGCCCTGCAGTCTTTCTCGGTTTTGCTGCTTCAGTTGACATTATTTGACAATTTTTTTATATCAGTCACAGTCAATGAGTAAAATCGATGGGTTCTACGAATATTAGGCTATTGTTCCGTTGCCGTTAAGAAAGCGACTATCATCCCATTACGAATAAGTACTGGTCTATCGTTCCGCTACGGATAAGAACTAGTCTAAATTGTGAGACTAATTCTTATCCGTAGCGAAACGATAGACTAATGCTTAATCGTAATGGGATGATAGTCGCTTTCTTAACGGTAACGGGAAAATAGCCTAATATTCGTAGAACCCATCGAAATGATGCTGATGATGATGCTGATGCAAACCAAGTGAAACCAGGACCAGAGAAGACTGTCCATGACGCTCCGAAAAGCCACCACTAACCTGATTAGTGGAGGCGAAGATCGCCTGATTGGTCATTTTCCACGCGCTTATTTGAAATTAGGAAAATGCTAATGGAGTAGACGGAGGAAACGGAGTAGCACGAGAAGCAAAATAGAATCAAGAGAGTAGCAAGAGAAGCAAAAGATAATCAAGAGAGTAGCCTCGGGGACATACTGAAATGACCCATCAGTTTGATGATAATCAGAATCTTGTCCCCTGGTGTTACAAAAATTTTAATAATATACCAAAAATTTACCACTGAGTTACAAAATTATATGAAATTCAGGTTTATTCGATTTGCATGATATTTATGTATTTGAAGCGCTGTTTCTGAAACTAACTTTATATATCTTGTAGTATACATATTTTCAAAGATATTCTAGATTTAATGTTCAATATCACGTAAAAAATGAAAAAATCATATTGTGCACGTGCAAAAACGTAAAGAAACATGGGATCATTTTCAAGAACATAGGATTGTAGTATATACTTTAGGCTTCCATTTCAGCCCTACTGAAAACCTTTAGCATTTCCCGTTTGTTTGATACGTGGTTTCAGAAACAGTCATGTGTTTTTTTCTCACTTTTTACACCTGTTTTTCTAAAAAACCGAAAAAATTGAACATTTCTGCCTTCAGAATTATATTTAAAAAAAAACCTACTGAAATGTCCCGCCAATTGTTTATAAAAGAATCTTGTACCCAGTGTTACTGAAACCTTCTATATTAACATATGTAAGACGCAAAGAAGCTTTTATTTTCGGTTCAGCCGCTTTGACAGTTTTTCGTTTTTAAGATACAAAATGTTTAATTCTTCAATTTCATGCTCCTAATATTTCCGATGCATAATATTATTTTATTCTTGAAGTTTCTGTTAATCAATTACTCAATCTCAAAAACTTAAGCTTTTGAGTAGCTTAATTTTGATCGTACCGAAATCCTAATTTCAAATTTTTTCTGCTAAAAATTATTCAGGTCAAATTGTTATATGTAAACTCATATTTTTAAAAATTGGGATTATTCGGGTTCAGAGTTGTGCAATCTTCGAAAATTTCGACGTGTTGGAACTAAAATTTGGCAAAGATAACGTTCAATCAACACACATCTGTTTTGCTGGAATATTTGTCCAAACTGTAAGCATGTGTAGTACCATAAAAAAAATTTTACCTAACATTTTGTTGTGTTGATATAACGTCATCTCTGCTCATATAGTCATATATTTTAATTTAATACTTGATTGTTATCCGTTAAAAAATGTGATGGATCTGTAAACGGCCGTTTTATTTCAGTGAGAGCTGTAATAAATGAAATTAGTTTGTATGGCCATGATTGTTTCCACGTTAGAAATTTGGTGACCATCGATCAGTTGAAATTCAAAGGAAATAAAATTGTGTTGAATGTTTCGAAGTCAAAACAATTTAGGATATTTAAATCTTAAAACATTAAACTCAAACCTGATTAAAATTGAAACCAATTTGTTTTAACAATTGAAAGGTTTTGTTTTGTTTTTTTACTGTACAATACTGTACATTTTTTGATAACCTGAAAATGATAGATTTTAGGGAAGCGGAAATTCATAAAAAATACATTGTTTACAAGGCTGTAAATAAATAATGATACACCGTACAAAAAAATGACACGAGAGTGAAAAGTTTTGTATTGTGCTAGAGATTAATAAAAATTTAGAAAAAATCTATAATTGGTAAAATTTAACTAATTGCTAGTGAAGAATAAAAAAAAATAAACAAAACGTGAAAAATAGACAAGTTTAATCAAACAACACAATGGTGTCACATTGGAATGGAATCAGTGGAATTAATAAGCTCGAAATTAATGATACACATTCAATATTTTTATATTAATTGATATTGATACATTTAAAAGAAGTATTCGAATTTCAATATGATTTTCCAAAACAAAAGAGGATGTTCAACCAAATTTTTAGTATTAAGTTAAAAAGATGACATACACAATTCAATTTTTTTTAGTTATCGTGTTTACGGACATACAGACACACGTCATCGCCAAAAATTGATTTTCGGCTTCAGAGTGTCTCAACAAATTTTTACACTAATTTAAATTTAAAAAACTAGATACAAATCCCAAACCTAATCCGTTGAGAAACTGACGTGTGTGCAATTTCGGACGATCCTAATATTTTCTCAATCACAAATGGTGAGAATGTAGAATCCGAGCCAAAAAAACAAATTTCCTATGAAATAGTTTTATTCTCAACACAGAAATATGAATTTTTAATTAAAATTCTAAATCTAGAACCAAAATAATGATTTTTTCAAAAATTCGTTCAAATTTAAACCAAGAAGTTGCTTTTCTAACAAAAAAATGTGACTTGTCTACTATGAAAGATTAATTTTCCACCAAATAGTTAAATTTTCAAGCCACAGTGATGAATTTTGAAATAATTACTTGACCAAAAACAAGAAGTTTTCACCAAATAGTTGAATCTTCAACCGTAATGATGAATCTTTAATAAACAAGATTAATTTTCTACACAATGAACAAATTTTTATCAAAATACATGAATCTTCAGAAAAGTTGAATTTTGAAGAGAAAAAGGTGAATTATCTACAAAACAGATGGATTTTAACCCGCATATATAGTTTTCCAGGAAAAAGTGAATTTTCTATAAAATATTCCAATTTTCATCAAAACAGTAGAATTTTGATAAAAGTATTCGAATTTTCAACCAAAAATATGATTTTTCAACACATTTTTCAACCAAAATATATAAATTTTCAACTTGAATGATGAATCTTCAATCCAAGCGAAATGTATTCCTTGAACATTAGTTTAATTTAAAACCAAGCAGTGGATTTTTCGACCCTAAAGATGAATTCTCAAGGGGATAAGGAATATGAATTTCATATTTCAACCAAAAGAGAGTTTAATTTTGAATAAAGAACAGTCAAATTCAATTAAAATAGTAGAAGTTTTAACAAAGCCGGTGAAACCTCAACTAAAACAGATTAACTTTTCAACAAACAGTCGCATTTTAAACAAATGCACGAATGCACTTTCAATCAACAAAAATTAATTTTTAGCCAAGTAATTGAACATTAAACCATTTCTTGAATTTCCTAACGATTGTTACAAGCTGTACTATTGCAGGGCCATATTTCGAAAAATTAGCAAACTTTGTCTAGATTTATCGTCAGGAAACGTAGTATCGTAAATGTTATCCAAGTTCGTAACGTAGTTTATGGACGACCCCGAGGGCCTCTTGACTTCAGAAAAATAAACAAAATTTAGAATTCGTTGAATTAATTTTATAATAAAGAATCCATACATTTGTGCTTCCAGTATCAAGTTCAATGCCATCTTCACCACCTAATCAGCCGACGACATCACGACCTCGTAATCAGCAGAGATGGCGACCTTACGAGCGTCCGTTTCAGGATCGACCAGTGTTCGATAAAATTACTGGAGAACTTCTTGCAATATTCCATAAATGGAGGCGTTTCAACATCGACAAAATCGTATTTGAAGGTGAGGCCGATAATCCAAGAAATAAAATACAATTTAGACCAAAAATCAGAGAATTCTTATACGTCTCGTTATTTATAATTGAGGGCCCAGACGCATTGAGGGCACATACAATTTTTACTTGCGGAAACTTAGAAAAAAAAGTAGCAAGTAGAATTGGAAATCTGCGACCTCGAACCACTAAAAGATGTCAATTTTCGTAAAGTTTCTAACGCTTTTCAGAATATCGTCAACAATCGCGAATCCATGAATTTGAAAATTTGTATATCAGGTACATGAAGTACTTGAGGTGTCCTAATTTCGATGACAAATTTGAGCCTCCTAATTATCAGACCTTGTTTTTAGTTTTTCTCCTGAAATATTTCATGTTACGTACAACGTTTGTGAGGGTTTGTAAGTTTTGACCCCCAAACCCCTCCCACAAAAAGAAAGAAAGAGTTTTCAGTCAATAACGAAAAAAATCTCATCCGAAATGTAGAATCTTCATGTCGGGAAAAAAAGAATTTTCAATCAAAGCGATTCATTTTCTACTATAAAAGACGAATTATCAACAAGGAACAAAAATTTTTAATCAAATTTCAACATATGAATGAACGAATAACTATATTTTTTTTTCACAACCAGAAGCGGACCCTGACCTTATTCCTGAAAATTCAAGGCTGTGGCGTGTAGGACCTCCTGATCTGCATGGAAAATTCCAGCAACACAAGATTTACTATGGGCGTGGTATGTTATAAAATAGTTTCTACGTGAATTAAAGTGCATGTGATAGTTCAGGCACCTCATGCAAAAAAATCCCTTTTCACCTTTCTAACTAGGAACCATGCATGAATTACCTACATTTTTCTTGAAATTTTGGAAAAAATTAATTTTAACAAAAAATATAATCTTGAACTCAAACAGATGAGTTTTTCACAAAAAAGGTGAATTTTTAATCGAATAGATGAGTTTTCAACCAAAGAGATGAATTTTTAAACAAGAAGAAAAATATCTACCAAAAAAGACAAATCTTGAACGAAAGACATAAATTCTTAAGCAACTAGTAAAGTTTTTAAGCAATATGATTAATTTTTTACAAAAAAAGACGAATACCCATCAATATCCATGAATTTTTTCTCAAATAGTTGAACTTTCTACGGGAAAAAAATCTTTGTATATACATGAATTTTTCACATAATGGTTGAATGTTTGAGCAATAAGATAATTTTCTAAAAAAACGCGAATTTCCATTATATCATATAAATCTTCTAACAAAAAGTTCAATTTTTTAAGAAAGAATATACATCTTCACCCAAAAACTGAATATTTCAATTTTCAAACAAAAAAATTAATTTCTAATGCAAGAACGAATATGATACAGAAAAGTTTGATTTTCTAACCAATTTTTCAATTTTCAACCCAAAAAGACAATTTTTTTTTTGTAAATCAATTAAATTTTCTATCCGAAAATGTGAAATGAGAACAAAAAATTAATTTTCAACCCAAAAAGACGAGCTTTATGCATAAAAGTGAATTTTCAACTACTATAAACTTGAATTTTCAAACAAGAAGATAATTCTTCAGCAAGAAGAATAATTTTCTACCAAAGAAGACATACATTCAACAAAATACATTAATTTTGCACCAAATAGTTAAATTTTTAACCAGAATGATTATTGATGAATTTTCAAGAAAGAATATTAATTTTCTTTTAAAAGAGAAGAATTCCCAAAGAAAAGATTTTTTGATCAAATGGTTGAATTCTCCATTAAAAAAGGCGAATCTTCAACGGAAAAAAATAAATTTTTAACCAAATATTTGAATGCTATAAATACTTCTTTTTTGTTATTAAATAAAATTAAATAACTTTTTTAATATTATATCATTTTGAATTATTTCATATTGATTCATCGAATAGTTTTAGAGTGAACGTTGCAACTCATCGAAGATAAGGGTTGTATTTTTCTTTAATTTTTCAGAATTTTTTCACTTTTAATTCTTCTGCTGGATAATCTTCTCTATAATGCAATATAAAGGTCAATCTAGGCAAACACGATTTTTCAAAATATTTTCCAAAAAATTATTCGGACCTGTGGTTCTATTAAATTAAAAATTTGCATTGCGACCACTAAATAAACCGTTACAGCAAAAAAAATGCACCTACCTAAATAAAGAGATAAAAAAATTTGGACTATCAAGGCACATGTTGATGTTAAACAACCTTTGCTCAAATTTGAGGTATAAATAATTCTTCTCATGTAAAACAATTGTACGTATTCAAAAAAAAAAAAAAAAAAAAAAAAAAAAAAAAAAAAACGAAAATGTAATTTTTTGGACAATAATTGGTAGACTCGCAGTTAAGCAAAATGTACATAGCAGTTCTAAGTTGATCGTCTTTCTTAATCTTTAAATTAATCAATGAATGTATTTTTATTACATTATCAGATTTGCAGGGCAACCTTCTTACAACTGAACCCGAAAAGAATGATCTTGTAGTGGATCCTACAGGTATGACGATTGTGGGAATGTTTCGTGATCATGGCCGCTATTTTGAAATTGTTAAAAGAAAGATATAAGAACCCTTAATTTCTGTCTTCTCAATTTTCGCGTCAACGAACCTTGCCTTTCCACTGCTATTGTTCTGCAACGTGCCTGGATACTCGATGGTCCACAGAAAAAACCAAAGGTAAAAGAGTTTCAGATACCAATTTTGGGCGTAATCTGGCCATACAACAACAAAAATCATTCGAGATATGTACAGGTAGAATTAAACAGTGATTTCAATTTTACCCTCGCCGATTGCCAGTTTTTTGCATGCCGAGATTACCCGCGACATTTATCAATGCAACGATTTCTAGTTCTCACATTTTGTTTTTTCTGTGTCAAGGCGTATGCAGATGTTGAATGAATAACGTGTACCCATGGAGTTTTCCATGAGCTAAGCTTGCCTTTACTGATGCCTGTATGTTTTACAATCGTCTAATTTTCATATAATGTCATTGCTTTCTTTTCAGTTACTCTAAATTTTATCTCGATTTCCTCCTGACATATTGATAACTTGATCAATTATTAATATATCGGAGAACTTTCCTTCCCTAAATTAATTATCTTAAATAAGCATGTTCAATAAGGCAGGTTTGGCTCAACAATTAGAATAACCTTTTAAGTCGTTAATAGTCCCAGGTTTTTAAGGTAAACATTAATATAAATTAGAACATTTATTTTTCGTATAAATGAAAGTTAGTAGCCATGATTATTATTATTGCACAGTACTGTGATCTAATATATTTATATATCAAATTACAAAGTCTTAGCATTATTAAAATTACGACTGTTATAATTAAAATTTTGTTTTATATTGTAGCAATTTTATTGTTCTATATATTACGGATTAAAATCTTATAGAAATTAATTAATATTTATTATCTCTCACTGAAAATCACTAACCACCACGGCCATCTTCCTATTCCTTGGTGTTTCTGTCACATTAGTGTATTAAGATTTAAAAATATTATATTTCGTAGTTGTTGAGAAATTATATTGTACATGATTCGGCGGAACAAATGTTGTTCGGCGGAACAAATTTTTCCCAGGTGTGGAGTTACGGAAGCAGGATGGGGGGGGGAAGTTGTGATAGATTTTTTTTCTTTTTATAATATATGCGTAATTTATTTCATTTATAAGCCTACAAGGCTGCTCGGTGGGTTTCCTATCACCACTACGTAGCGCGTCCTCAGGTTGCGGATAGAGGAACGGCCCGTAAGGCTGAACAGCCCTTAAGGTTAGCTGCGAATACAAGAATAAGCAGTCGCGGACAGCCGATAGGAACCAGTCGTGGGTGTGGTGAGCTCAGCACTGGTAGAAAATAGGTACATGACAACCATGGCTTGTAAGGGAAAAATCCTGCTACCCCATTGGACACCGTAGTGATGACACTGCCCGCAAGGGATGTGTGGAATGATTCGCCTGCACAGGGCCAAAGGGGTATTGATGCCAGTAGGCGCGCTGCCTTGCAGGGGGATGTTAGGATACGAGGATGAAACTGTAATGTGTCTGAGGACAAGTTGACACGGTCCTTGTCAAAGTCGGAAAGCTCCCATACTTAGACCCAGAGAGGTATGGGGGTTATCACTTCTGGGACGGTGGACTCACCTACGATCGGAATAGGATCCTAACGTGCGGATTTCCACGAAATTATTATGGCAAACTTGCAACAACAAAAAACTACCGTAAAATATCTAAGGGCGGGAACTCTGAACGCACGTAGTCTAAATACGGGCGGATTCAGCGAACTCATTAAGATAGCAATCGAATACGATACTGACTTAATAGCACTTCAAGAAACCTGCTGGCCGGGCTATTTCGCGTCAATTTCTAAGGATAACTATACTTTTCACTATGGGAGAGCTAAGGGGCAGAGACTGGGAACCGGTTTTCTCATTAATAAACGAATCTCGCAAGCGGTTATCGACATGCAATTCATTAAAGATCGGTTATCATACATTATACTAAAGGGTAATTTCAGCAAACAGGTGTTGATCAACGTGCACTGCCCCACCGAGGACAAAGACGAAGATACTAAGGATCTTTTTTACGAAACAATCGAACAGGTTTTTGACAAGTTCTCAACGTATGACGCAAAAATAGTATTGGGAGATTTCAACGCGAAAATTGGAAAAGAACCGATGTATAGGCCTACAATAGGGTCGGAAAGTTTGCATGACGTCAGTAATGATAATGGGACTAGAGTAATAAACTTTGCAGCTTCAAAGAACCTCGTCGTCAAAAGCACATTTTTCAAGCATAAAAATATACATAAGGCCACCTGGACATCACCAGATGGTAACACTCACAATCAGATTGATCACGTTCTAATTGACAGAAGACGTCATACAAACATTCTCGATATAAGATCGTACAGGACAGCGGATTTAAATTCAGACCACTTTCTCGTGATAGTAAAACTAAGATCTAGGCTAGCGTTAAGTAAGAAAACAGGCCGCACAGAGCCAACAGTTCGTTTCAGTATAGATAAGTTTAAAACACCAACAGAAATATTAAATTATCAAGTTGAGATTTCTAATAGTTTCGACGTTCTCCAAGAACAGAGAGACGATAACGATAATTACGTGAAGGACTCGGAAACCCTGTAGAGCAATATGAAAAAGGCGATAAAGACAGCCGCGAAACTTACTATAGTTTTAAAGAAAGTAACCAAAAGCAAACCATGGTTTGACGAAGAGTGCAAACTTTGGTTTGAAAAACGTCGGAAGGCCAAACTAATTAGTTTACAATATAAGCGCGATCAAACACATAAGAAGTATCTCGAGATTAGTAAAAGTACAAATAGGCTTTATAGATCCAAGAAAAGGGAGTGGGAAAAGAATAAAATACTAGCAATAGAAACGCATAATAAACAAAATAACCCGCGTGAGATGTACAGGGGAATTAATTTTATAAGAAAAGGCTTTCAAAGCAGAACGGAAGTAATAAGGGACGAAAATGGCAATCTAGTAGCCGATGCGACAGAGAGACTGAATTTATGGAAAAACTATTTTGGTAAGTTATTAAATGTACGCGAAGCCCCCGTTGACGGTAATCTCGGTGAAATCCACACTGCCGATCTAATAATTGATGATCCTACTGATATAGAAATAGAAATGTCCATAAAGAAGTTAAAAAATAACAAAGCCGCGGGCATCGACGACCTACCGTCAGAACTGATAAAAAACGGAGGCCCTTGCCTCACAAGGAAAATTTGTAAATTAATACGCGCAGTTTGGAAAACAGAACGCATGCCGGAGGAATGGAATACCTCTATTATTATTCCTATCTTTAAAAAAGGCGATAAAACGAACTGTAACAATTATCGGGGAATTTCACTTGTGCTTTCATGTTATAAGATCCTGTCCAATGTAATCTTAAGTAGACTAACTCCTTTTGCCGAGGAAATCATTGGGGATTACCAGTGTGGATTCTGCCGAAACCGATCTACAAGCGATCAAATGTTTACAATTAGACAACTGTTAGAAAAGAAATGGGAATTTAATGAAGTAGTGCATCAGCTATTTGTCGATTTCAAAAAAGCTTACGACTCTATTATACGCGCACGAATGTACTGGATCCTAGAGTTCTTGGGTGTACCAAGAAAATTAGTTAGACTTATCGAAATTTGCTTAAGCGGCAGTAGGGGTAGAATGCGTGCAAACGGAAGTTTATCGGAAGAGTTTTCGATCCGCGATGGCCTGAAACAGGGCGATGCACTTTCGTGCGTCCTTTTCAACTTAGTTTTAGAATACGTGGTCAGACAAGTACAAGTGAATCCTACCGGTGCTACCCTCAATGGGATAATTCAAATTCTTGGGTATGCGCATGATCTCGACTTACTAGGGGATGATAAAGAAACCGTAGCTAAAAACGGAGAAATCTTGATCACAAAAGCCAAAGATATTGGTTTGGAAGTTAGCGAATCAAAAACAAAATATATGACCGTCGTCAGATACGAACAAAGTAATGTAGGCGGGTATCTTATTGCCGGAAATATGAAATTCGAAAGGGTTAACGAGTTTAAATACCTCGGGTCTATTATGACTAGCAAAAATAATATTAAAACGGAAATCAACGCGCGGCTGCACGCTGGCAATGAGTGCTATTATGCAGCAAACACACTACTAAAATCGCGATTGCTATCTAGAAACATCACAGTAAGAATTTACAAAACAATAATAATGCCGGTCGTTATGTACGGGTGTGAAACGTGGGCGCTGACGAAGGGAGAGGAGAATAGGTTTAGAGTTTTTGAAAATAAAGTACTGAGAAAAATCTATGGTCCAAAAAGGGACGAAGAGACCGGCGAGTGGAGAAAACTGCATAATGATGCGCTGCACGCTCTCTACGGGTCAGCAAATATTAATAGAGTAATGAAAGCGCGTAAATTAAGATGGTCGGGGCATGTAGCAAGAATGGGCAATGAAAGAACAGTGTCGCAAGTTTTAAGAGGGAAACCGATTGGTAAGAGACCTCTAGGCAGACCGAGAATCAGATGGGAGAAAAATGTAAGGGATGATCTAAAAGAACTAGGACATGATTACTTAAACTGGATGGAGGATGCACAGGATAGAGATGCGTGGCGGTTTCGGGTAGATGAGGCGATGAACTTTCGAGTTCGAATCGCTAATAGATAATAATAATAATAAGCCTACAAGGAGATTATATAATATATTATTATATTATAAAAAATAAATATACATACGTAAATCGTTACTCTTTTTATTTTAATGTAGCAAATGTGCTTTTTTGTAGCTGGTTTTTACACTCTCAGCCTAATGAGAAGGTATTGGTTTTATGTGAAATTTGAATTAGTTGGTTTTCATCAAATCTCCAAGTTTTGAGACCCCATGAGTCAGAAAAATTTTTGTACGAAGGTGTCAGTATGTCTGTCTGTCTGTCTGTAGTCTGTAGGAACGATAACTTTCGAAAAAATGATCAGATTGGATTGAGCTTTGGCACACTTTTTTAAGGCCTGAAAGAAAAGGAATATTTTGTTAGCCAGCTATTTCGAATCAAAATTCAAAAAGTGAGAGAATTTTCCAAAATTTTTGAGAACATTTTTTTCAGGACTTAAAAGTTCTGTGTCCGGCCATTTATAGTGCTGGGAAATTCAAAAGATTTATTCCTACCACTTTTTTTGATAAAAAAAAAATTGTCAGAATTACAGCATTCTCAAAATTAAAAAAAAATCTAACGAAAATTTTAAACTAAACAACGAAGGATATGAAAAAAGTAAAAAAAAAATAAAAATGTTGCTTCTTGAAAGCCCTACAAGATTATCAGGACAACTTTTTGAATTTTCTTGAAAAATCGAAAATTGAAATATTGATCGCACAAATTATAATAAAAAATCGAAAATTCCATTTTGCGGTCAAACTATGCAAAATACAAAAAAAGATAAGACAAAAATTGCGCACAAAAAAAGATCTACAGATTCGTTATAAATTACTTTTTGATTTGACGCATAGTTTTTGTTTTGTTCGTAAAAAACAACATTAAAAATAAAAAAATAAAATTTTTAGACAAACGACACAAGCTACGAAAATAATAAATGGACAAAAGTTGTTCACACAAAAAGAGCTACAAATTTGTTAATAATCATTTTTTGATAAGACGCGTAGTTTTTGTTTTAATCGTGAAAAATAACTTAAAAAATAAGAAAATTAAATTTTTGGAAAAAAGACACAAGGTACGATAAGACGTTTAATAACAAAATTGTTTTAAAATCAGATCCGGAAATTTTCTTTCATCCTTTTTTTCTCACGAGACACGTCATGAGAATGTGTTCGTCAAAGCCGAAGGAGCTTTAACAAAAGAGAATTCACAATCACTGAATTTCAGTTGTCGATGATTTGACCTTTAATTTTAATAGAACCATGCAAAAATTTTGGTAGTTCTTTTCCAAAAAAATTGTTAATAATGTTGACTCTATTGTTTTGCAACAACTCTTGGGTGTAGGATGCTCTAAAAGTATAGTTTTAAATAATGATTAGATCAATTCATTTACGCAAAAGATTTGACACAAAGAAAAATTTTGTTGAATGCACCAAATATGTGAAATAATATTTGTTTTCAATTAATGTAATGAATAAATGTCATTTACTATAAAGAAACTGTAAGATGCTTTTTAGGACCGCCTAATTGCCAAAAAAATTTAACTTTCAGTTAGTATAATAATAAAATACTCATAATTTCACTTTAAATTAATTTGATACTAAATATTGTTTTATAAAGAAGTAGTAGATTTTTCTAGGTGTGTAGTACTCCTTAACTCCACACAGTCTCCGCTGGCCTTGAACTAATGTGCCTTCTACATATTAAATTAAATTTAAATCGCTCCAAACTCAAAACTTTTCAAGTCAAAACATTAAATTTTCAACAAAATACATGAATTTTAAACAAGAAATATTAATTTTCTACCAAAAAAATGATTTTCCTGCAAGATACATAGATATTTAACCAAATGGTAGAATTTTCATTTAAAAAAGATCAATTTTTCAACAATTAGTTGAATTTTGAACTAAAAAATATCAGTTTTAAATAAAAAATAGTTAAATTTTGGTTAAATGGTTAAATTTTGAACTGAAAAGAATCAATTTTCAATTAAAAAAGGAATAGTTGAATTTTTAGTAAAAAAAATTATTTTCAAACAAGCTGATGAATTTTCAACTGGAATAGTTGAATTTTAATACAAAAGCATAAATCTTTAACTAGAATAATTGAAATTTCAATTAAAAATTCAATAGTTGAATTATTTTTCAAAAAAGTTAATTATTAACTAGAAAAAAGGAATTTTTGGCTACAATTATTATGGAATATTCAACTGAAATAGTTACATTTTCAGTTAAAAAATATGAAATTTCCAACCAAAAATACAGTAGTTGAATCTGCAGTCAAAAAAATTAATTTAATACAGAAAAACAAATGTTCAACAAAATAGTGAAATGTAGTGATATGAAACTACTTTCACAAATGAAGAATAACTGTTATTTAATTTTATATTGCAATGTGAGAAAAATCAAGCACGCTCTGGAAAATTTGCTGACAGTTCTAGGTTTTCCAGGTAGGGTAAACACTATGGTTGTGAAATTTTTTTTATTTAATTTTCAAGCATATCACCCCAAAAGTTGTTCTCATCTATAAGAAAATAAATGCATTTTTTTATGACACTAAGAGAGAGAGTTTAACACTTATTTCACATAAAAAAAAAAGTTTTTGTAAATTTTTTTCAGAATCGTTAATAATAGGTGAATCAAATTAAAAATCAACCATTTTCTTCATAATCAGCTATAGAATACTAATGAACAATTACTTACTGGATATTATAACATGAGTCTCTTTCATATAGGGTCCCGAAAAAAAATGAGAGAAATTTGGGTTTTGCGATTCGTCGGCGCTAATTATGATTCTTTCACGGTTTTTTAAATACAAATTGTTTCAAATACATGATAAACACTACATTCTATTGATATTTACATTCCTACATGAATTGTTCAAACAATTTATTATTGTTTTTTGTAGCTTTTTCTTGGGATAGTTAGAAATTTACGTTTTTTTTCGAATTTTAAATTTTTTTTCAACTTTTTAAATAGATCAAGGCAATAGTCAATGAATTTTATTACTATTTATAATAATATTCTCTTAGAATAATGCTACAAAATTGCAGTTTATTCTGAACATTTTCTCTATAGGTCCCCCCTTTAATTAAAATAAGATTATAATTTGAGTTGAGAAAAGTAATTGTTTGAACAATTTTTGTTTTGAATAATATTCTCTCTGAATAATGCTAGTTGCGTTTTCTTCTAGAATTTTCAAGATTTTGATCACTTACCTTCGATTAATCTGATACTAGGTATGCCCATGTAATTTGACTCGCTGATTACGGAAAAAATAGAGAAAATATCCGCAAATTTAATTTTTGAGGTCAAAACACTGAAAAACGGTGTTTCTTTTTTCATTTCTCCACTCTCTTCTGACTATTCAGAGAAATTAAATTTTAAAACAAATAAAATTTGAAAAAATGGTTTTTAACAAAATAGTTCTACTTTCAGCGAAGTAGTTGAATTTTCTACTGAACAAAATACATTTTCAACTAAAATGATGAATGTTCACGAAGAATTTAATGAATTTCGAAAAAAATCAACGATCAACCACGTAGTTGAATTTTTAAATCAGAAACATGAATTTTTAATAAAGAAGATAGATTTTCAACAAAAGAGAAGAATTTCCAACAAAATATGTCAATTTTTAATCAAAAATTGAATTTTCGACCCAAAAAGACGAAATTTCAACAAAAATTTTTAATTTTCAAACCGGGAAAAAATTTTTCAACGAACAGAGGAAATTTTGTTAACTAAATTGTTGAATTTTCAAACAAATAAGCAAAATTTCCTTGAAGACAGTTGAATTTTCAACTTGAACATATTAAATTGTAACCAAAAATGGAATGCTTAAATTAGCAGTCGAAAACTTGATTTTTAAAAAAAATAAGATAATAATTTCCACAAAATACTTTGAATTGCAACCAAAGAGATGGATCTTCAACTAATAAAATAATTTTTTAACAAATTCGTTCAACTTTCAACCAAGTAGTCAAATTTTGATTAAAAAAGATTATTTTTTCAACAAAAAAGACGAATTTACAACAAAATACATCAATTTTAAACCAAGTTGTTGAATTTTCAATAAATAACAATTAACTTCCAACCAATTGTGAAATTGTGAAAGCTTCAATTCAAAGAATTAATCTTCAACAAAGAGATACTAATTTTTCACAAAATAGTTAAATTTATAACCAAAATAATAAATCTTTGACTAACATAATGAATGTTTAAGAAAGTTGTTCAAATTTTGCAATCAAACTGTTAAACACATAATTAAGAATTGAGCTTCAGTTGAAGGACATTTGAAGGAATGTCTCATTTGCGTGCATAATAGGACTGACAAAAATTTTAAATTTATTAATGTCAAATTTCATTATTGCATTTTTAGTTAAAATAATTTATTTTTAACCAAGAAAAAAGAAATTTCGAACAAAATAGTTAAATTTTCAACCAAACCGATGAATCTGATGAAAAAACTGAATTCTCAACAAAAAGTGTAATAGTTGATTAATGTGCTCACAAAAAATATTTTAATTTTGAATAAACAACTTGAATAAAACAAAAAAATGCTTATTTTCAACAAAAACGATGAATTTTTAAACAAGAAAGATTTTTCAATCAATAAAGAAAAAAAATCACATTCGACATGTTGAGTTTTCAAACGAAATGAACATTGCACGGAAATGATGCATCTTCAATCAAAAAATTGAATTTTTGACCAAATTGTTAAATTTTCAAACCAGAAGATGAATTTTTCACCTAAAAGGACAAATTTGCAACAAATTGAAGATATTTCAACCAATTAGAATAAGTGTCTATGAAAAAAATTGACGGAAAGTGGAATAATTAAATTTATTAGTTGAAAAAATAAATATTAATGAAAGAAAATAATTTCAACCAAAGAAATGAAATTTCAGCCAAAAAGATTAACTTTCTACTGAAAAGAAATAATTTCTAACAAAATACATGGATTTTCAAGCAAACATAAATAAAGTACAGAAATTTTCAAAAAAATAGTTGAATTTTTAAGTAAAGAAGATTGATGTTCAACCCAAAATAAAATAATCAAATTTTGAGTTAAGAAAATTAATTTTTAACAAAAAAGGCTGATTTTCAAGATAATTAAAGAAGAGACTTTTTAACAAAATACCTGAATTTCCAATCAGAAAGGTGAACTAGTCGCCAAGAAGATTAATTTACTGCCGAACAGTTGAATTTAAGTTAAAAAAATATTCTGAAACAAATTTCAACAAAATAGGTCAATTTTCAAAAAAAAGATTTTTCAACTAAAATGATGAATCATCAAGCAAAAAAATCAATTTTTAATGAAATAGTTCCACTTCAAACTTAGTAGTTGAATTCTGAACCGAAAAAGGTTCTTCTCACGTGTGAGCGAAAATCTCTAAAGTGTAAAGTTGCGTAGTAAAATTTGTCATATTACAGCATCAATTACATTTTGTACATTATTTTTTTCCCCTGAACGAAATTTTTCTTTTCATGAAAAAATTTTGAAAAATAAACAAAGTTTTTGTCTCAAGAAAGAGTCATTAGTGCGCGCGTAGCGCGTACATTATTTTACAGTGATTCTAAAAAATGGCTAGGTATGTGAGATTGATCCTATAATATAATCCCGGCAAGTTTGAGAATGCTTAGAATGGATTCTTGCAATTTATTTATGAAATTTCTTTATGATGCTTAAAAAAAAAGACTTTTGATATAATTTATGAGAAATATTTTTTGTTCACATTAGTTAGTCCACTGTGATTTCACAACTTCATAGTTTCACGCGAAACTGGTAAATATTGATTTAAAAATGTGCTTGATTTTACTGATAATAATTTATACTTGAGATATGAAAACACCTATATTTTATTGGTAGAAGAGCAGAGTGCTGGGTCTAAGTAATTACATTTACAAAAATAGTTTGTTGTCGCTTAAAAGATATCGTAAAGCTTCTTCCACGTACTCTACGCCTATTGGAACTTTTCCTAATTCCGAAGGTTTTGTATGTAATAATCATCGATAGTGATCAGCATATATAGAAGCGAATATTTTCAAACTGTCTCACTCGCCGTTTAAAAAATCTTCCTGTGAAAATGAACATCTACGCCAGCGCTCTGCTTCTTACTATCGGGGTTGTCCTGCATTTTGGTCGTAAGTATACTCATTATAATATCAATCTCAAATCTAAATATCAAATATTACATACTGCCAGGATAACAAAGTCGAACCTATTTAGCTGAAGTTCAGAATGAGCAATTACACAAAGTTACAAACTTTTAATTTCTTAAACAATTTTTCACCCGCTTTTCGGAAAAACTAGAACAGATAGAACATTTTCGCCCTAAGGTTCACATTTTACGGAAAAAACATACTGGAATGTCTTATCAATTGATGATTATCAAAATCTTGTCACATAGTGTTACAAAAATAAACCAAAATTGTATCACTAAGTTACAAAATTTCATGAAATTCATGTTTATTCAATTTGTATGGTATTTCAGTATGTATTCTTTGACGTCGTTTCTGAAACTAACCTTATATTTTTCATAGCATAGATCAGGGTGGCGACTTGACCGGGAAACCGGGAAAGACCGGGAAATGACCTGGAATTTTATTGACCGGGAAAAAACCGGGAAATGACCAGGAATTTAATTTAAAAACCGCGAATTTATTACTTCTGATCATAGTTAAATTCAAGAAATATAATTTCACTTGGAACAGGGAATGTTTTACATGGAATGGGAATTTTTTAAAGGAATTATAATTCGGATTGAGAAAAAAGGAATTTTTAAAAATCCCTCTTTCAAGTCAGAATTTGTCGCAATTTGAAAGTTCCCTCTTCTAAATTTTAGGTAATAAAAGTACTTCAAGCAGTTTTCAGAGTAGAAGCAGAATTTCAAAGAAGAAATATTCAACTACTGGGTTAAAAGTTGAACTTTCGTTAAAAATTATTTTATCTTTTTTTGATGTAAATTCCACTATTTGGTTAAAATTGATATTTTTCATTTAATAATTAAACTATTTGTTTGAAAATGTATGTACTTTGTGGAAAATTCATCTATTTTTGTAGACAATTAAACTTTATGGTTGACAATTCATCTTTTTGGCATAAAATTAAACTATTCCAGTTAAAGATTCATCATTTCAGTTGAAGATTCATCATTTTATTTGAAAATTCACCAGTTTGGTTGAAAATTAATTTCTTTGAACGAAAATTTAACTGTTCCATTCTGAGTTGAAAATTAAAATTTTCAAGTTCGGAATTCCACAATTTGGATAAAAATTTGTCTTTTTAATTGAAAATTTAACTATTCCGATGAAAATTCATGTATTTTCTGAAAAAATCGATTTTTTTTTGGTAAAAAATTATCTTATTTTTCTTTGAAAGTTAATCTTCTTGTTTAAAAATTCTTCTTTTCGGTTAAAAATTCAAGTATTCCAGTCAAATATTTATTATTTTAGTTGAAAATTCATCTTTTAGGTTTGAAATAAAATTATTTGGTTGAAAGTTAAGCTCTTTTGTTAAATTTTTTTTTTTTTTAGTTGAAAATCCATCGTTTTAATTAAAAATTCATTTCTTGGGTTGAAAAATGAGCTGTTTGATTGAAAATTTGTTTTTTCTTTGGATGTTTTTTGGTTGAAAATTATTATATTTTTTTTCAACTGAAAATGCAACTATTAATCCAGTTGAATATTTCATAATTTTAGTTCAAAATTCATGTCTTTGGTTGAACATTCATTTTTGACTAAAAATTTGATTATTCAATTTTTGGTTGAAAAATTATCTTTGTTAGTTGAAAATTCGTCTTTTTTGGTAGAAATTAATCTTCTTGGTTGAAAATTAATCTTTTTGTCAAAAATTCAATTGTTCTAGTTAATGATTCATCATTTCAGTTAAAAATTCATCTTTCTGGTTTGAAATTCAACTATTGCAGTTAAATATTTACAATTTTATTTGAAAATTCATCACTTTGTTTGAAAATGTAACTATTATTTTGAAAGTTAGTTTTTGTTGTTGTTAATAGTTATTTTTTTTTTGTTGAAACTAATTTTTTTAACTGAAAATTTAACTTATTCCAATTGAAAATTCCATAGCTGTTGTTGAAAATTCATCTCGTTGGTTAAACATGAATTTTTTTAACTTGAAATTTAATTATTAAAGTTTTGGTTGACAATTTATCTTTTTTTAGTAAAAATTAATTTTTTGGTTTAAAAATTGAACTATTTCAGTTAAAAATTCATGGTTTTAGTTGAAAACTCTTATGTTTGGTTTACAAATAATGTTTTAAACTAAAAATGTTACTATTCCATTTTCGATTGAAAATTATTATTTTTTCAGTTCAAAATTTAACTATTTGGTTGAAAATTTGTCTTCTTTTATTAAAACTTCAAACCTTTCTTTAAAAGTTAATGTATTTGTTTGAAAAATTGTATTTTTGGGTAGAAAATTAATCTTTTTATTTAAAATGTAATCTTCTTTAAAAATTCGTCTTTTTGGTTGAAAATTCAAGTGTTTCAGTTAAATATTCATCATTTCAGTTGAAAATTTATCTTTTTGATTTAAAATTTAACTATTCCAGATAAAGATTCATAATTTCATTTGAAAATTCATCACTTTGGTTGAAAATTGAACTATTTTATTGAAAATCCGTTTTTTTTGTTAAAAATTAATTTTTTCAACTGAAAGTTTAACTATTCCATTTTTTTGTAAAAAATTGATATTTTTTAGTGGAAAATTTAAGTATTTTTTTCAAAATTTAATTATTTTGCAACGTTTTGCTCTGTTGTGTTAAAAGATGTTTAGAACTAACGTCATGAATTAAAATAAAGGTTTGCGTTTTGCGGCAAATATAAATATGTTGCTTTGAGTTGACCGGGTAAATTGAAAAACTTGACCGGGGAAAACCGGGAAATGACCGGGAATTTGAAATCGCCCGCCGAATCGCCACCCTGTAGATATTTTCGGAGATATTCAAGATTCAATATTCAATATCACGTAAAAAATGAAAAAATCATATTGTGCACGTGCAAAAACGTGTAAAAATATAATGACATTTTCGAAAACCTAGGATCAAAGTACATGCATCAGGCTTTAATTTCGGCCCTACTAAAAACCTTCAGCATTTCCGGTTGGCTTGATACGTGGTTTCAGAGACAACCATGTGGTTTTTTCACTTTTTAAATCTGTTTTTTGAAAAACACGAAAAGATAGAGCATTACTTGGACTCATATTTGACGGAAAAATCATACTGAAATGTATCATTAATTGATAATGAAGAAAGTCTTGTTACTGGGTGTTATTGAAATCTTCTATATAAACATATGTCAAAATGCTTTGCAAAATGTTTAATTTTTTAATTTCATGCTCTTAATATTTCTGATACTTAATATTATTTTATTTCTAAAGCTTCTGTTAATTATTCATTAATTCTCAAAAATTTAAGCTTTTGAGCAGCTTAATTGAGGATCCGGATACGATAAGGGGACGAGCGCTCGAAAACGCGAAAAAGTATTGTCCAAACGTCTTATGATATCGAAATTTTAAAGTTAAAAAAATAAAATTAAAAAAAAAAAACATTGAAATTAGATACTCTCTTCATTATTTCTAAAACTTTTTATGCTATATCACAAATATAATCACCTTTTCCTGCCAGATTATTACTTATCAAGGATTTTACTCTTTTCTAAAATCTATCTAATTATATATTTCGGTGTAGTTTTTCGGCTGAGTAAATTCAACAATTTGTTATACATTTGCTTTACCGTTTTACCACAGGAAAATTAATATTATATACACAGTTTATTATTGCTAAATCTTTTCTATCCTACATCACAAATGTTATCACTTTTTTGTTAACAGATTATCTATTATGATTTTTACTGCTTTGTAAAATATATATAATTATATACTTTGGTGTAGTTCTTTGGCTGAAAAGTTAAGCAATCTAAGTTTTAAACATTACTCGCATTTTTACTATTTCTTAGCTTGTTTTATCAATGTATTTTTTATCAAATTACCGTAAAATGGACGAGATTTTGAACTTAGATAACTCAATAGTTTTTTGAAGTCTTTTAATTTTTCTTGACTTATTCCAACACCTTCAGCCAATAATGTGAGTAATGCTTAAAACTTAGATTGCTTAGCTTTTTCAGCCAAAGAACTACACCAAAGCATATAATTATATATATATATATATATATATATATATATATATATATTTTACAAATCAGTAAAAACCATAATACATAATCTGTTAAAAAAAAAGTGATAAAATTTGTGATGTAGCATAGAAAAGATTTAGCAATAATAAACTGTGTATATAATAATAATTTTCCTATGATAAAACCGTAAAGAAAATATATGACAAATTGTTGAATTTACTCATCCGAAAAACTACGCCGAAATATATAATTATATAGATTTTAGAAAATATTAAAATCCCTGATGAGTAATAATCTGGCAAGAAATGGTGATTATATTTGTGATATAGCATAAAAAGGTTTAGAAATAATGAAGAGAGTATCTAATTTTAATGTTCATGTGTGAAAATGTTTAAAAAAATGTATGATGAATGATCAGACATGATGATTAACAATTGTAACATTGTGTTTTATAATTGAGGAATAAACAACTTGCGAAGCACAAAGCTTCCTCTTTTCAGTTATTTTATACTTCACTGAAAACAACGAAATGTCCAAGAATATAAAGCAGTCGATTTTCTATTAATTGAGTGAAAGAGCAGGTTTTTTAATTTTTTAATTTTTAAAAGACGAGTCCTTAATAGGAGAGACGTTTGTACAATACTTTTTTGCGTTTTCGAGCGCTCGTCCCCTTATTGTATCCGGACCGTCAATTTTGACCAAACCGAAATTAAAATGGTTTAGTATTCAATTCCCAATTTCGAATTTTTTCTGCTAAAAATTATTCATGTCAAATTGTTATATATAAACTCATAAATTAGAAAATTGGCAGTATTCGGGTTCAGAGTTATGCAATCTTGAAAAATGTCGACGCATTCTGACTAAGGCTTTGGCAAAGATAAGGTTGAATCAACATAAATCTGCTTTGCTGAAATATTTGTCCAAACTGTGAGCATGTGTAGTAAAATGAAAATAGTTTTACATAAAAGTTTTCTTTCTTGATAAAACGTTATCTCTGCCGAGGCTTAAAAAATTGATCAATTTTGAGCACGACAATATTATTGAAACAAACGTATTTGCATTGTCTTGTTTTTATAATTTAAAAAAATGCGCATCTAATAAAAAAAATTTTGTTATTCAACATTTTATTGCAACTTGTGTCGTTTTCCCATATATTTAATTTATTTATTTTTAATGTTATTTTTTATGATTTGAACCAAAAATACGCATCCTAGCGTAAAGTGCTTCTAAGAAAATTTGTATAGCAAAAGTTTATAACAAATTTGTGTTATTTCCCAAATTTTGATTTTTTTTTTCTGTGTGAACAACTTTTGTCTTTTAATTTTTTTCATAACTTATGTCGTTTGTCCAAAAATTTAATTCTTTCATTTTTCATTTTATTTTCCAAGATTAAAACCAAAACTACGCATCCTATCAAAAAGCGATTGCTGACAAATTTGTTGATCTTTTTTCAGTGTACAATTTTTATCTATTCATCTTTTTACGTACCTTGCGTTGTTTTTCCAAAGATTTAATTTTTCTATTTCTAATGCTATTTTTTACGAATAAAACAAAAAATACGCATTCTATCAAAAAGTAATCAATAACAAATTTGTAGATCTTTTTTATGCACAATTTTCGTTCCCTCACTTTTTTCATATCTTGCACAATTTGACCGCAAAATGGAATTTTTCATTATTTTTTCGTGCGATCAAAATTTGAATTTGTGATTTTTCAAAAAATTAGAAAAGTTGTAAATTTTTTAATAAAAAATCCATACAATTGTGCTTCCAGTATCAAGTTCAATGCCATCGTCGCAACCTAATCAGCCGATGACACCGCGACGTCGTAATTGGCGGATGGAAATTCAGAAGTATCAGGATCAACCATTGTTCGATCCAAATACTGGAGATCTTGTTGCAATATTTTATAATCACAGGCGTTTCAACATGAACGATATGGTATTCGTAGGTGAGACCATTAATTTCAGAAATGAAATACCAAAAATCAGGGAATTCTTATACTTCCCGTTATTTATGATTGAGGGCCCAGATGCATTAAGGGTATATACGATTTTCACTTGCGGAAACGAAGTTCCCTTGGAGGCTCTCAAATAAAGTTTTCAATTTTAACTTTAGTGTTATCAGCAATAGCGGATCCATGAATTTGAAAATTTATATTTCAGATACATAAAGTTCTTAAGGCGTCTTAATTTCCTGGAAAAATTCGAGCCTCCTAATTATCAGACCTTGTTTTTAGTTTTTTTCTGAAATTTCATGTTACGTACACCCCTTCGTGAGGGTTTGTACATTTTGAGTCCAGGCCCCCACCCCTGAAAGAGATAAACTCACAACCAAATATAATATTTATTATTTTACATCGGGAAAATTTTCATTTTAAGACTACTATAATAGACGAATTCTCAACAAGACACAACATTTTTGAACCAAATAGTGGACTTATTATGCTAAAACGGCAAGTTTCTACCAAAAAGTTCGATTTTCAATAAAATAATTACATTTCCAATCAAGAAGATTAATTTTCTATCAGGAAAGACACGCATTTTCAACAAACTACATAAATTTTCAACCGCATGGTTGAATTTTCAAACTAAGAAGATCAGTTTTTGACCAAAAATGTAACACATAAATTATAGTTAAAAAAAATTTAATATCAAAAAAATCGTACAGAAAATAGTTTAATTTTTGAACAATAACTATGAAATTTTCAAGACAAGCGAATGACTTTTTCTATACAAAGCAGTGGAATTTTCTACCCAAAAATATGAAGTTTCATAAAAAAAAAGTTCCTTTTCAATTAAATAGTTATTTCTTAATTAAAAAAAAAAAATAGTTTTGGACCTAGAAAAAGGATTTTTCAACAGAATACATGAACATTTAACCAAAAAGTTGATTTTATATCCTGAAGAAAAAATTAATTTTTAACCAAAAATGCAAGAGTTGAATTTCCACATCAAGAAATTAATTTTAAATAAGAGAAAACGAATATTCTAAAAAACAGTTACATTTTCTACTACATAGCCAAATTTAGTATATAACTGTAGAATATCCCAAGACAAAGAGACAAATTTTCTACACACAAGAGTTAAAATTTCAACCGAAAATATAAAATTTCAAAAAAAAATTTGATTTTCAACGAAATAGTGAAATTTTGCGTCGTTTGGCTCAAAACTTGAATTTTCGATGCACTTGCTTTCACAGTCAGAAAATATGACTCGTCTACTGTGGGGTCAAATTTTGGACAATTGTAATACTTTCTCAATCATCAATAATGAGAATGTAAGAAGTTAACTTTTGAACCCACAGTTCCATTTTCAAATAAAATTGTGAATCTTCAACCAAAAGAATGAATTCTTAATTAAGTAGTGATTTGGCGGAGATGTTGAATGGCGTGCGATTTAGTACAAATGAGTGAAAAAACAGGAAAATGAATATTGACCTGTTTTATTTATTTTCAAATGAAAAATCTTCCACTTATGATAGTCAAGATATGACGTCACTTCTTTGTATATTTTTCTTCTAAATTCACTTTCACATTCAGTCGCGCAAACGTACCCGCCCCATCCTTAGTAGTTTCAAGTTTATAATTTGTTTAAACATATGAATAAGTTAATAACTATATTTTTCTTTTACAACCAGAAAAGGACCGAAATGTTATCCCTGATTTTTATTGTCTGTGGCGTGTAGGACCTCCTACTCTGCTTGCAAGATTCTTCGAACACAAGATTCAAGATACGTATGGTATGTTATAAAATAGTTTCTACTTGAATTAAAGTGCATGTGATAGTCCAGGCAGCTAATGCAAAAAAGCCCTGTTCACCTTTTTAACTAGGAACCCTGCATGAATTACCTAAATTTTCCCTGAAATCGGAAAAAAATTAATTTTCAATAACAAATATAATCTTCAACTCAAACAGACGATCTTTGTACAAAAAAGGTGAATTTTTAATCGAATAGATGAATTTTCAACCAAAAAGATAAATTTTTAAAAACAAAAAATTTCTACCAAAAAAGAGGAATATTTTATATTGGTTTATCAAATAGTTCAAAAGTAAACGTGGCAACATATCGAAGATAAGGGTTGTATTTTTTTCTATTTTTTGCCAATTTTTTCAGAATTCTCATACTTTTAATTCTTTTGCTGGACATTTTTCTCTATAATGCAATTGGATAGGTCAATCTAGGCAAACACGAATGTTCAAACTTTTTTCGAAAAAATTTCTGGTATGCGTTTTTCTATTACGCAGTTAAGCACAATTTACATGGCAGTTATAATTTCATCGTTTTTCTTAATATTTAAATTAATTAATTAAAGTATCTTCATTACATTATCAGATCATCAAGGCAACAGGGTTAAAATGGAACCCCAGAAGAATGATCTTGTAATGGAGCCTGAAGGTGTCACGATTACGGGAATGTTTGGTGATAATGGCAGATATTATGAAATTGTTCACAGAATGATTTGAGAAACCTCAATTTCTTGCTTCTCAATTTTCGCCTCAACGAACCTTGCCTGTCCACTGCTATTGTTCTGCAACGTACCTGGGTACTCGATCGTCCACCGAAAATCCCAAAGGTGAAAGAGTTTCAGATAAAAATGCTGGGGGTAATCTGGCCATAGAAAAAACCATTAGAGATATGAGCAGATAAAATTAAACAGTGATTTTAATTTTACCCTCGCAGATTTGCAGTTTTTTCCATGCCGAGATTACCCGGAAAATGTATCCCTCCAACGATTTCTAGTTCTCACATTTTGTTTTTTCTGTGTCAAGGCGTACGCAGATGTTGAATAACTCACGGGTACCCATGGAGTTTTCCATGAATCCATAATCCATATTTTTGGCATAGATGTAAGTTATAAGCCATAATTATTATTATTGCACAGTACTGTGATCTAATATATTTATATATTAGATTACAATGTCTTAGCATTTTTATAATTACGACTGTTATAATTCAAATTTTGTCTTATATTATAGCAATTTTACTGTTCTATCTTACGGCTTATAATCTTTTAAAAATTACGTTATAATCGTTATTTCCTATTACGATTATATTGTTAGAATTATGGTATCATTATACTAGCGTCATATGGATACACATGAAACAAGGCTAGAGCATGTGTCAGGCACAGCACGTAAGGACAACAGATCTAGCAATTATCTGATTGGAGAGTTGGCTTCAAAATCCTCACTAAGTAGGAAAAGCCACGCAGGGCTATCCCCTCCATTGACTCGGAAACCAATGAGATACAACCGAGCTGCCGCGCGCTCCCCAGGTATGTCTGCATAAAGGCTGCGTGTTTCAGCTACAGATCCAGTCTGTCTCTTACCTCACACCGAGAACGATGGATACTTGCCTTCACTCGCTGATGCTTGACATCTGCTAAGCCTTGTTTCTTCTCTCTTACTGAGAATCACCAACAAAACGGCCATCTTCCTATCACTTGGTGTGTCTGTCACATTAGTGTATTTAGTTTAAAAAATCTTATATTCTGTAGTTGTCGAGAAATTACATTGTACATAAATTGGTCCTTCCCCCTTTTAGGTAGCTCTCACTTTCAATGTCGTTTTCAGTAATGCTTCAAAGCCGCAATTGGTCACATTTAAACAATCATTGTTTATTGCAATAGCAGATGTTACAAGTTCGAGTCCGTCGACGGCCCGTAATGCTTTTTGTAGATCAAAATTCGGCGTTGTAAAATTTGATGAATTTCTGTATTTTATTAAAAAAAATATCGGCAACAGTGTTAGGGTTGGTCAGTACGAACTCATTTTCCTTCGATTTGAAGAGTCAGTCATGTCCGATATATAGCCGTCGTCAGTAATACTACTTGAAATTTACTTTCGATGTATCTCGCTCGACAACTCCGGTTGTGGTGTGTTTTTGAATAAACATTTATTATATAGTGCAAATAAATTTTGTTATTGACGTCGATCCGTCTTGGAATAAAAGCAGCTGTATTGTGAGGAACGTAGCCACAAGAAAAAACCTTAGTCATCTAAAAAAGATATAGAAATTTACTCAAAATAATTTTCTGCTACGACTTATAATTTTTGTTTTAATCGCGATAACGTTCTTTAACAAATTATGAATTTCATTTACTGAATATAATATGCGAGATATGAAAACATTACGTATGAAAAATTGTTTGCCCTCAGAAGATCGACAAATGTACTTCAGACTATTTTTCACTTTTAACAAATTTTTAAAAATTCATTTTCCGGCTAAACTATGCAGCATACAAAAAAAGTCCAAATAAGAAAGGATACTTCTAAGGATACCCACAAAGTCGCCTGTATATATTTTTTGATAGAACACATAATGCCATATGACATGAAGCTAGAGATTTTTATTAAGTCTTAATAGAATCTTGAACATAATTGTTTGTTGATTGAAAAAAATCTTTAAAAAAATGATTTTTTCTAAATTTAATTTAAATTTATGCAGAATTTTGAGCTCTATGTCTGTATTGAACGTACCCTATATATACATATTGGGCTCTATGTCAATCTTGGGTCCTATGTCAGTTTCGGGCTCTATTTCCATATTGGCATATACGACGGACGAACGGATATCAGACCCAAACTATAAGGGTTTATACCCGAAACTACGAAACCCTGAAGAATGAGAAGTTAAAAAGTTGTATGAGTTTTAGTCAGGTCATGTATACAAAACCAGTACCGATAAAAAAAAATTACCGGTACTGACAATTTTTTCACCGGTTTTTCAAAAAGCATAATATTTCAAGAGTGTATTCTAGACTGCCGGCATTTAGTCAGTTTATTCTAAATTATGTTTATTTTTTATTTTTTAGTGAATCATGTAGTATGTTTAATTTTTAGCAAGCATTGAAAAATTATATGACATGATATTCTCAAATATATTAGCCTGATCAGTTAATGGAATAGGGGTGAGTGGGGCTAGGCGATAGTGGGGATGAGCCGACACTTGCTTTTTGAAAGAAGAATATCAACCGTGGGAACTTGTTTTTTCATGAAAGTGGACCCTAATGCCCTCACTTTATCGACAGTGTTTTATGGCATTCTGCATTTCATGGCATAATTTACGACATAAAAAATGTTTTCGGAGGTTAACATTTTTTTCGGAGCTTGAGGAAATTTTCCTTTTTCTTTTGTATTCTGCTGTCCACTTTAATCAAGTTATATTCATAATTCGTAAAGAAAAGTGCTCAACGTGAATGTTTTGTTAAATTTTGATTGAACGATGATTTTCAATGCTTGTAGGATACCAATATACAAAATTTACGCGTGGGGCTAAGTTAGCACCAAGTACTTCATCGTGCCTACATGATACAGAGAGATATATAGACATATATCATTATAGGATAATAATGTAAAATAAAAATTGAAAACGTATTAGGTATTGTTGAATCAAAAATTTAGACTGTGAACCTTAGATACCTTAGCTCAAATTTTAAGTTTACATGATTTTTCTTATATAATACAAATTTTACATATTGAAAAGAAAAACAAAAATGTAATTTTTTGGACAATCATTGGTTGACTCGCAGTTAAGCACAATTTACATAGCAGTCCTAAGTTGATTGTTTTTCTTAATCTTTAAATGAATTAATGAATGTATTTTTATTAGATTATCAGATTTGCATGGAAGCAGGGTCTCAATTGAACCCCAAAGAAAATATCTTGTAGTGGATCCTGCAAGTATGAGGATTACGAAAATGTTTCGTGATCATGGCCACTAATATGAAATTCGTTACAGAAAGTATTAAGATTTGAGAATCCTGAATTTCTTTCTTTCGAATTTTCGCCGCAACGAACCTAATTAAATCATACTGAAAACATAAGTAATTATTTCCTAATTTGTATCTAAAGTCCATTCATTGAAATAATAATTCAAACAAATTTTTATATTATCTTCTCATACTCAAAATTTAGTGCAAAATTAGGTAGAACTAATGTGAGTACTACATATATTAAATTCAATTTAAATCGCTGAAAACCCAAATATTTTCAATTAAAAACATTTAATTTTCAACAAAATAGATGAATTTTAAACCAAAAAAGATAAATTTTCTACCAAAAAAGATGATTTTCCAACAAGATACATATATTTCCAACAAAATAGTGAAATTTTCAATTAAAAAAGATCAATTTTTCAACAATTAGTTGAATTTTGAACTGAAAAATATCAGTTTTAAATCAAAAATGGCATGGTTGATATTTCAGCTGGTAAAGCAAATTTTCCACAATAAAAAAACAAATTTTCAATCGAATTGATGAATTTTCAACACAAATCATGAATATTCAACTGAAATAAATTAATTTTGAACCAAAAAGGTTAATTATTAACAAAAGAGTTTAACTTTGAACCAACTAGTTTTATTTTGAACCAAAAAGATGAATTTTCAAACAAGAATATTCCTTTTCTACGAAAAAAAAATATTTTTTCACGAAATACATGCATTTTCAGCTAAGAAAAGACAAATAATTTATCAAACGGTTGAATTTTGAACTACAAAAGAATCAATTTTTAACTAAAAATGGAATAGTTGAATTTTAAGTAAAAAAAAATTATTTTCAAACAAGCTGATGAATTTTCAACTGGAATAGTTGAATTTCAATCCAAAAAGCATGAATCTTTAACTCAAATAATTGAAATTTCGACTACAAATTTAATGGTCAAATTTTTAGTTGAGAAATTAATTATTAACTAAAGAGAGGAATTTTTGGCTACAATTATTATGGAATATTCAACTGAAAACCTGGGTCGTTTAAAAGTTCATTTACCCTTTAGAATCATACATTAACCTTCAGTAATGATTTGAAAAAGCAGCATGAGTTTTGAATATAAATTTTTTTTTCAAATTTATAAAATGCTAAACTACATAGTAATAAAAACTGAATAATAAAGCTTCAAAAATTTTTCTTGCTGAAAACTAACTTTTTTATTGAAAATTCATATTTTCCCACGTATTTTGACTCGCTTATTATGGAAATAATAGGGAAAATATCCCCAAATTTAATTTTCAAGGTCAAAATACAAAGAAGCGTTGTTTGTTTTATCATTTCTCCACTATATTTCGATAACTTTTGGGTTGAGAAGAAAAAGTTTGAAATGAAAGTTGTAGAACTCGAAAAAATACGTCTTTTACTTTGTTCCATTTTATCGACTCAATGCATTATTTTTTGAAAAATTGGGATAATGTGGAAAGGCTATCATGACTATTCAGAGAAATTAAATTTTAAAACAAAGCATATTTGAAAAAATGGTTTGTAATAAAATTGTTCTACTTGCAAACAAAGTAGTTGAATTTTCTATTGAACAAAATCAATTTTCAACTGAAATGATGAATCTTCACGAAGAATTAAATGAATTTAGAAATAAAAATTAAACAATCAACCACGTAGGTGAATTTTTAAACCAGAAATATGAATTTTTAATCAAGAAGACGAATTTTCCACAAAAAAGAATTTCCAACAAAAAAAGTTAATTTTTAACCGAAGAGATGAATTTTTGAATAAAATGTTTGAGTTTTTGTACGACAAAAATTCTTTACTAACCAAACAATTGCAATTAAACCTGTTATCAAGTAGCTGAATTTTCAGTCAGAAAAAATTAATTTTGAACAAAAAATATTATAGCTATTGTTTCTCTCCAAGAAGATTTGAATTTTAAATAAAAAACAGTCGAATTTAACCAAATAAATGAATTCTCAAAGAAAAATGAAATGATTGATATTTGATACAAAATATTTTTCAACTTCAGGTAAAAGACAGTATAATTCAAACAAAAAAAAAAGAATTTAAAAAAAAATAGTTGAACCTTCAAACAAAACAGATTGATTTTCAACAAAAAATGGCTTTTTTCATCGAAATAGATAAGTTTTTAAGCCAACAAGTCGAAATTTCAACAAAAGTTTCAAACTTTCAACCGAGCAAGATTTATCAATCAACATAGAAAATTTTGATAACTAAATTACTGAATTTTCAAACGAAAAAGCGAAATTTCCTTGAAGACAGTTGAATTTCACTTAAAAAAATATTTTGAAATAAATTTCAACAAAATAGGTAAATTTTGAAAAGAAAAAAAAGATTGTTCAACTAATATAATGAATCGTCAAGCTAAAAAAATCAATTTTTAAGAAAGTAGTTCCACTTCAAACTTAGTAGTTGAATTCTGAATCGAAAAAGTTTTTTCTCTCGCTATTCACGCTGAGCGAAAATCTCTGAAGTGTAAAGTTGTGTAGTAAAATTTGACATATTGCAGGATCAATACGATTTTGACCGTTATTTCTTTTCTCTAAACAAAATTTTTCTTATCCATAACAAAGTTTTGAAAAATAAACAAAGTCTTTATCTAAAGAAAGAGTCATTAGTACCTTAGGGGAATTTCATCTTCTAACAAAGGGATGTTTCTTCACGCAAATGGAATTTCCTCTTCAATTTAACGTTGAGAGAATTTTAATTTGTCTCAACAGTAATCCTTTTGCAACAAAAATTTTCCTTGCGCGACTAACGTCACCTAATATTTTAGCCAAATAATTATGTTTGTGTCAAAAATATATTCACATCGTTCAAAACAAAACAAGCAAGAGGACGATGCTTTTCTTTCAAGACGTTCTCTCTGAGACAAAATATATTTCTTTTCATGAATAAATTTCGAAAAATAAACAGAGTTTTTGTCCCAAGAAAGAGTCATTAGTGCGCGCGTATCGCGTACATTATTTCATAGTGATTCTAAAAAATTGCTAGGTATGTGAGATTGATCCTATAATATAATCCCGCAAAGCTTGGGAATGCTTCGAATGGATCCCTGAAATTGATTTATGAAATTTCTGTATAATGCTTAAAAAAAAAGACTTTTGATATAATTTATTAGGAATATTTTTTGTTCAAATTAGTTAGTCCACTGTGATTTCACAACTTGATAGCTTCACGAGAAACTGGTAAACATTGATTTAAAAATGTGCTTGATTGTACTGATAATAATTCGTACTTGAGATGAGAAAACACCTATATTTTATTGGTACAGGAGCAGAGGGCGGGGTCTAGGAAATGACATTTACAAAATTTGACAGTTTGTTGTGGCTTAAAATATATCGTAACGCTTCTTCCATGTAGTCTACGCACATTGGAAGTTTTCATAATTCTGAAGGTTTTGCATGTAATAATCACAGATAGTGATCAGCATATATAGCAGTGAATATTTTCCAACTGTCTCACTCACCGTTTAAAAAATATTTCTGTGAAAATGAAGATCTACGTCAGCGCTCTGCTTCTTACTATCGGGGTCGTCCTGCATTTTGGTGGTAAGTATACTCATTATCATATAAATCTCAAATCTAGATATCAAATATTACAAACTTCCAGGATAACAAAGTCGATCCTATTGAGCTAAAGTTCATAATGAGCATTCACACAAAGTTAAAAACTTTAAATTTTTTAAACAATTTTTCACCGACTTTTCTAAAAAAGTAGAACATATAGAAAATTTTCGCCTTAAGGTTCACATTCTACGGAAAAAAAACTGGGATGTCTTATCAATTGATGATTATACAAATCTTGTCACATAGTGTTACAAAAATTAACCAAAATTGTACCACTAAGTTACAAAATTTCATGAAATTCATGTAAATTCAATTTGTATGGTATTTCTGTATGTGTTCTTGGACGCTGTTTCTGAAACAAACCTTATATTTCTTGTAGCATAGATATTTGCGGAGATATTTAAGATTCAATATCCAAAATCACATAAAAAATGAAAAAATGATATTGTTCACGTGCAAAAACGTGTAAAAACATAAGGAAATTTTCGAAAACCTAGGATCATAGTACATACATCAGGCTTGAATTTCAGCCTTACTGAAAACCTTTAGCATTTCCGGTTGGTTTGATACGTGGTTACAGAGACAACCATCTGGGTTTTTCACTTTTTAAACCCGTTTTTCAAAAAACGCAAAAGGATAGAGCATTACTTGGATTCGTATTTTACGGCAAACGCATACTGAAATGTCCCATCAATTGATGATAAACAAAGTCTTGTTATCGGGTGTTATTGAAATCTTCTATGTTAACATATGTCAGACTCAAAGACGCTTTGATTTGCGATTCACCTGCTTTTACAGTTTTTCGTTTTTAAGCTACAGAATGTTTGATTTTTTAATTTCATACTTTTATGATTTTCGACCCATTATTTTATTCCTGAAGCTTCTCTTAATTATTTATTATTTCTCAAAAACTTAAGCGTTTGAGTAGCTTAATTTTTACCGCACCGAAATTGAAATGGTTTCGTATTTAATAATTGGCAGTATTCGGGTTCAGAGTTGTGTAATCTTGAAAAGTGTCGACGTGTTATAACTAAAATTTGACAAAGATAACGTTGAATCAACAAAAATCTGTTTTGCTCGAATATTTGTCCAAACTGTGAGCATGCGTAGTACAATGAGAATAATTTTACATAAAAGTTTTTTGTTTGATACAAGGTTATCTCTGCTGAGGCTTCAAACATTGCTCAATTTTGGGCACGACAATTATTAAATTTTATTTTCCTTTTTCATCAATATTTCATCATTCAGTTCCAAATGATTGCATTTGTAATCGTATAATCCTACCTTAAATATCCTACGGGACCCCCATCATTCTAGATAATAATAGAATTTGTATAATTGAATAATTTAATTAGGGTATTTTACTTTATCCAGGGGAACTTATTATTTAATTTGATAATACACGATAAGATAAAAAATATATATGAATATATATATTCGCTTACAAATAATTTTTAAACCATACTTTTTTTGATGTTCAAAATAAATAATGATTCAGATAAATAGATATTGAGTTTACCGGAAATTAAAAAATAAGTGACCATAAATATTAATTTATCAAAAATATATTTGAATTTCATAATTGATTAAAATCCGTTAAAAGATTTGAAGGCTCTGAAAACGGACGTTTTATTTCAGTGAGAGCTATAAGAAATGAAATTAGTTTGTATGCACATGATTATTTTAACATGATTGAAATTGTATTTTATATTTCAAAGTCAAAAAAATTTAGAATATTCAAATCTAAAAACATTAAACTTAAACCTGATTAAAATTGAAACCAATGCGTTTTAAGAATTCAAAGATTTCGTTTTGTTTCTTTACTGTGTAATAGGCAGTGAGTTCAATAGTTTTGAAAAACCGCATATCACTACGAAAGCACATATTTTCATAACTTGAACATTGTGGATTTTAGGGGAGCGAAAATTCATAAAAAATATATTGTTTACACGGCTGTGGATAAATAATGATTCACCGAACAAGAAAATGACACAAGAGTGAATAGTTTTATATTGTGCCAGACATTATTAAAAAATGAAAAATAAATATATATTTTACAAATCAGGCACAAAGGAAAGAAGTATCAAATTGAGTGCCCTAAAAAATATTTTAGTACTTAAGATTTTTTGCTCTTTAAATCAAAATTGGTAAAATCTAACTAATTGCTTGTAAAATTTCATAGATTCTATTAGCGAAAAGTGAGCCACTAAAAATTAGTAGAAAATTACTAATTCAAGTAGTCAAGATACTTCCTAATTCAATATCGAAAAACAACTTATTGCTTGGTAAAAATAAATGAAAATTTAGGACTGTATATAATAATTTGAAAAAGTTATAAACATGGAAAACGTGAAAAATCGAACAGTTTAATCAAACGACGCGATGGTGTAACATTCTTAACTCTATCAAACAATAATAATGTCGTATTGTGAAATTCTAAACGTGATGTAGCCTGTCTCCATTATAAAACCATTGCCTCCTGATTGATTGAACAAAGATAAGAAAAAAATAATTGTTTACAGTGTTAAAATAACAAGGAATCAATGGACTCGGAATTAATTATACACATTCAATATTTTTATATTGATTGATAATGTTAATAAAAGTATTCCAATTTTTCACCAAAAATATGATTTTTCAAAAAAAAAGAGGATGTTCAACCAAACTGTTTATCTTAAGCCAAAAAGATGACATACACCATTCAATTTTTTTTTGTTATCGTGTTTATGGACAGACAGACACGGGCTTTCGCTCGGTCTCTGTACTTCTTCCATATTTTTGCGCAGACCTTTTAAAGCTAAAGGTCAAAGCATTGACAACTGTAATTTATTTGATTGTTAATTCTCTTTTGTTAAAGCTCAGTTGGCTTTAACGAACACATTCTCATCACGTGTCTCGTGCTTCGCAGTCGATTTTGTCGAAAATGCGAACTTTTCAACAATAGGTTCAACACCATTATATCAAGTGTATATTATATTTATTTCTGTACATCAGCCTGGGATTGGTACTTCACATATTGCAAAATAAAGTACGAATTTTTTTATCACGATAACTTCCATATTCTTTCCATTGTCTTGTTTTAATAATATAAAAAAGGGCCCATCTTATAAGAAAACGCATTATCAAACATTTCATTGAAACTTGTGTCGTTTTTCCATATATTTAGTTTTTTTGTTAATTGTTATTTTTTACGATTTAAACCAAAAATACGCATCTTAGCGTAAAGTGGTTCTATGAAAAGTTTGATAACAAAAGTTTATAACAAATTTGTGTGGTTTTCACAGAAATTTAATTTTTTTATTTATGATGCTATTTTTTACGATTAAGACAGAAACTAAACTTCTCTGAAAGAATTATTTATGACAAATTTTAGAAGCTCTTTTATGTTTAATTTTATTTTCTAAGATTAAAATAAAAAAACGCATTCTCTCAAAAAGGGATCGATAACAAATTTTTAGATCTTTTTTATATGCATAATTTTTGTTTCCTTATCTTTTCTCATATCTTGCATAGTTTGACCGCAAAATTTAATTTTTCATTTTTTTTTGTGTGATCAAAATTTGAATTTTTGATTTTGCGAAAAATTCAAAAAGTTGTTATGACAATATTTTAGGGTAGAGTGTTCAAAAAAGAACGTTTTTCTCCTCCTGACATTTCTTCATATCGTGGGTTTTTTGGCCTAGAATGTTAATTTTCGTTTGTTTTTGGGAATTTTGTGAATTAAAATTCTGAATCTTAAACCAAAATAATGATTTTTTTTTACAGTTCAAATTTAAACCAAATTTAAATTTAACAAATTTAAACAAGATATTGAAATTCTCAGGCCGAAAATATAAATTTTTAACGAAAAAGTTCATTTTTAACCAAATAGTTTAATTTTTCATTCGAAAAGACTTGTTTTCTACAATATAGTTAAATTTTCATTCCGAAAAGATTAATTTGTAACAGGACAGGAATTTTCGACGAGTTTCATTGAAAAAAAATTTGTAACAAAGTAGTAGAGTCCGCGATCAAAGCGATAATTTTCAACAAAAATTTTTCCCAAAATAGTTAATCCTTCAACCGTAAAGATGAATTTCTAACAAACAAGATTAATTTCTTGCGCAAGGAAACGAAATTTCATAAAAATACATAAATTTTCAAAAAACTTGAATTATGAACAGAAAAAGGTGAATTATCTACAAAACAGTTGGATTTCAACCCGCATGTATGATTTTCCAGAAAAAAGTGAATTTTCTATAAAATAGTTCAATTATTATCCTAACAGTACAATTTTAATGAAAGTATTCGAATTTTTAACCAAAAGTATGATTTTTCAAAACAAAAGAGGATCTTCAACCAAATTGTTAGTATTAAGCCAAAAAGATGATATTTTTTACAAAACAGAGACTTTAATTTTGAATAAAGAACAGTTGAATTCAACCAAAAAGGTAGAAGTTTCAACAAAGCAGTTGAATCCTCAACCAAAGCAGATTAATTTTTTAACAAACAGTTACTTTTTAAACAAAAATGATGAGTTTTTAACTAAGACAATTAGTTTTCTAATAATGCTTAAATTTTTTACCAAACAAGTGCACTTTCGTAACGTTATTCTACTGACACCCCCCCCCCCCTCTCCAAATGTCACTATTGACAATCTTAGTTTTTGGCGTAACCTCCCTCTCTCCCCCCTTAAATTGTTAACGTAGTTTATGGGCGGTTCCTAATGGAAGACCCCTAGGGCCTCTTCACTTCAGAACAATAAAAAAATTTAGAGTTTGTTGAAATATTTTTTTAATAAAAAATCCATACAATTGTGCTTCCAGTATCAAGTTCAATGCCATCGTCACCACCTAATCAGCCGACGACATCGCGACGTCGTCCTCAGCCGATGTTTATTCATAGGCATCAGGATCAACCAGAGTTCGATGATTCTGGAGAACTTGTTGCAATATTCTATAATCAAAGGCGTATCGACGTCAAAGATATGGTATTTGAAGGTGAGACCAATAATTTAAGAAATAAAATAGAATTTAGACCCAAAATCAGGGAATTTTCATACGTCTCGTTATTTATGATTCAGGCCCTAACACTTTTTAGATTATCATCAACAATGGCGGATCCAAGAATTTAAAAAAAAAACAAAGAAAGAGTTTCCAGTCAATAACGAAAAAAATTTCATCTAAAATGTGGAATCTTTATGTAAAAAAAAAAAGACTTCTCAACCAAAACTATTCATTTTCTACTATGAAAGACGAATTATCAACAAGATACAACAATCTTTAACCAAATAGTGGAAACGTACCCGCCCCATCCCTAGTAGTTTAAAGCTTATGATTTTTTTTAAACATATGAATAAATTGAGAACTAATTTTCTTTTACAACCAGAAAAGGACCCAAACGTTATTCCTGATTTTTCTTGGCTGTGGCGTATAGGACCTCCTCGTCTGCTTACAAGATTCAAGGAACACAAGATTCTAGATACGTATGGTATGTTATGAAATAGTTTCTACTTGAATTAAAGTGCACGTGATAGTCCAGGCAGCTCATGCAAAAAAAAGCCCTTTTCACTTTTCAAACTAGGAACCCTGCATGAATCACCTAAATTTTCCCTGAAATTTGGAAAAAAATTAATTTTCAACAAAAAATATAATCTTCGACTCAAACAGATGATCTTTCTACAAAAAGGTGAATTTTCAACATAATGGTTGAATTTTGGATCAAAAAGATAATTTTCTAAGAAAAGGCGAGTTTCCATCGCATCACATGAATCTTCTAAAAAGAAGTTTAATTCCTTACCAAAAAATGATAGATTTTCACCCAAAAACTGAATATTCCGATTTGCATATAGAAAAATTAATTTATAATGCAAAAGCGAATATCATACAAAAAAGTTTGATTTTGTAACAAATTTTTAAATTTTCAAGCCAAAAAGACAAATTTTTTATAAATCAATTGAATTTTCTATCGGAAAATATGAATTGAGAACAGAAAATTAGTTTTCAACCCTTTTTGAAAGAAAAGAAGACGAATCTTCAGCAAAATACATTAATTTTGAACCGAATAGTTAAATTTTTCGAGCAGAATGATTGAATGATGATTGAAAGAAATGATTTTTTGATCGAATATTTGAATTCTGTACAAAATTTTGAATTTGAATGCTGCAAATACTTGAATTTTTACAATTGAATTAACACAAATATTTTTTTTATTATTATCTTGAATTATTTTATGTTGGTTTATCAAATAGTTCCAAAGTGAACGTGGCAAATTATCGAAGATAAGGGTTGTATTTTTTTTCAAATCAGAATATTCTCGCTTCTACTTCTTCCGCTGGAAATTTTTCTCTATAATGCAATTGGAATGGTCAATCTAGGCAAAAATGAATGTTCAAACTTTTTGCGAAAAAGTTTCTGGGACGCTTAGTTCTATTAAATTTAAAATTTGCATTACGAACACTAAATAAACCGTTTCAGCAACAAAAAAAACGCACCTACCTAGTTAAAGAGATAACAAAAACTAGCAGATGCTTGGCCTATCAAGGCACATGTTAATGTTAAACAACTTTTGCTCAAATTTAGAGTTTTCCTTAATATTCAAATTAATTAATGAATGTATTTTTATTACACTATCAGATCATGAAGGCAAGAGGGTTTCAGTCGAAGCCAAAAAGAATGATCTTGTAATGGATCCTGATGGTTTCACGATTACGGGAATATTTCGTGATCATGGCCACTATGATGAAATTGTTCAGAGAAATATTTGAGAACCCTTGAATTCTTTCTTCTCAATTTTCGCCTCAACGAATCTTGCCTGTCCACTGCTATTACTCTCGCCGATTTCCAGTTTTTTGCATGCTGAGATTACCCGAAAAATGTATCCCTCCAACGATTTATAGTTCTCACATTTTCTTTTTTTTTGTGTCAAGGCGTACGCAGATGTTGAATGAATCACGGGTACCCATGGAATTTTCCATAAGCTAAGCTTGCCTTTACTGATGCCTGTATCTTTAACAATCGTCTAATTTTCATATAATGCGATTGTTTTTTTCAGTTACTTTAAACTTTATCCTGATTACCTCCTCACATATTGATAATCTGACCAATTATCAATATATCTAAGAACTGATCTAATATATTTATTTATTAAATTGCAAAATCTTAGCATTATTATAATTACGTCTGTTATAATTAAAACTTTGTTTTATATTATATCAATTTTATTGTTCTATATTACGGATTATAATCTTAAAGAAATTACGTTATAATTATTATTTCCTAATACGATTATATTGTTAGAATTATGATATCATTATGCTAGCGTCCTGGGGATAGACATGAAGCAAGGCCACATTAGTGTATTTAGTTTTAAAAATATTATATGGTGTAGTTGTCGAGAAATTATATTGTACATAAATTTGTCCTTTCACCTTTTAGGTAGGTCTCAATTCCAATTTCGCTTTCAGTAATACTTCAAGGCAGAAATTGGTCACGTTTAAACAATCAATGTTTATTGCAATAGCAGATGTTATGCAAGTCCGAGTGCGTCAACGGCCCGTAAGGCTTTTCGCAGGTCAAATTTCGGCGTTGTAAAATTTGATTTTTTCATTTTTTCATTTTTTTTATTAATTTTGTTATTGATGTTGATCCCTCTCATCTTAAGATGAGCTGTATTGTGTGGAAGGTATCCACAAGAACAAAACTTATTCATTTAGAAAAGATATACAAATTTACTCAAGACCATTTTCTTCTACGACTTATAATTTTTGTTTTCATCGCGATAACGTTTTTTAACAAAAATTATGAATTCCATTTACTGACCATAATATGCGAGATATGCAAACATTACACACAAAAAATTGTTTTCCCTTAGAGGATCCTCAAATGTAATTGAGACCATTCTTTTACTATGTTATTGTTTTATTCTCGATTATGCTTCTAAAACATTTAAACAAATTCATCTTCCGGCTAAACTATGCAGTATACGAAAAAAGTCCAAATAAGAAATGCTGGCTTCTAAGGAGACTCACAAACTCGCCCGAAAATATTTTTTAATGGAACGCATAATGCTAACTGACGCGACGCCAGAGATTTTTATCAAGTCTTAATAGAATCTTGAACACAATTTTCTGTTGATTGAAAAATTCTTTCAAAGAAATTGATTTTTTTTTTAATTTTACTTAAAAATTTGATTTAAATTTATGCAGAATTTTGAGCTCTATGTCGATGTTGAAAGTAACCTATACACATATTGGGCTCTGTCAATTTTGGGTCCTATGTCAGTTTCGACTCTTTATCGATATTACTTCATACGACGGACGGACGGATATCATACTTAAAATGTAAGGGTTTATGCCTGAAGCTACGAAACCCTAAAGAATGAGAAGTTAAAAAGTTGTATGAGTTTTAATCAGGTCATGTATATAAAACCAGTGTCGATAAAGAAACTACCGGTACTGACGATTTTTTCGCCGGTTTTTCAAAAAGGATAATATTTTAAGGGCGTATTCTAGACTGACGGCGTTTAGATAGTTTATTATAAAAAATGTTGTGTTTTTTAGTTTTCAGTAAATCATATAGGATATTCAATTTTTAGCAAGCATTGGAAGATTATATGACATGATATTCTAAAATATATTAGCACGATCGGTTATTCGAATAGGGGAGAGTGGGGCTAAGCCTACAGTGAGGCTGAGCCGACACTTGCTTTTTCAAAGAAAAATATGAACCCTGTGACCTTGTTTTTTTATGAAAGTCGACCCTAATGCCTTCACTTAATCGACAGAGTTTTATCGAATTCTGCATGTCATGACACATTTTACGACATAAAAAGTGTTTTGGGAGGTGAAAATTTTTTTCGGAGCTTGTGAAAATGTTTCTTTTTCTTTTGTATTTTATTCTTCACTATAATCAAGTTATATTCATAATTCACTAAAAAAAGTGTTCAAGGTGAATGTGTTGTTAAATTTGATTTTACCATGATTTTCAACGTTTTTAGGATACCAATATACAATATTCACGCATGGGGCTAAGTTAGCATCGAGTAATTCATCGAGCCTACAGGATACAAACAGATATCAAGACATACAATCATGCAGACAAACAGATAAGCACCTTTGTCTAAATCGTTTTTTCTGACTCACAGTATCACCAGGAGTAAAAATTCAATGAAAACCGACAATGGCCAATTTTAGATAAAACTAATACCTTCTCAGCATAGGATAATAATGCAAAATTAAAATTCACAACGTATTAGGTACTGTTGCATCGAGAATTTAGTTGGCTATGATAATAAAGATTAAAAAATGTGTCCTTTTCTTTCTTCAAACATTATAGTCGAGTGTCGACTTAGCCTCAGGGGGGTATCAGCTTAGCCCCACAATTTTTCGCTCGACAAATTTTCCATCACTTCAAATTTTTTTTTTATAGTTGATCAATAAAGCATCGTAGTTTGAATACAACGACACCTAATGCGTTGTCAAACAAAATTGTTTCTTAATTAAAAAATGACTTTAAAAAAAAGTATCTGCTTAGCTTCCCAAATTAATTGAATTTTGAACTGAAAAATATCAGTTTACACTCAAAAATGGCATGATTGATATTTCACCCAGGAAAACAAATTTCCCGCAATAAAAACAACAAATTGTAAATCGAATTAATGAATTTGCAACTCACATTAACAAAAGAGTTTAAATTTGAACCAAATAGTTTTACCTTCAACCAACGAGATGAATTTTCAAAAAAGAAAATTCATAATAGGAAAAAAATGAACAACATAATGTTGTGTCAACTCTGTCGGACAAGTTTATTAGAATATTCCAGTCCCAACTTTTCAGAAGGACACCATTTCCATAAACAGAAGAACCATATTTACAACAAGCAATCTAAAAAAATGTAAGAATAATAATCTTACTAAATTATTGAGATAAACAAATTTAAAAGGAGTAAAAATTGAGTTCAAAACAATGAAGCATTATAGTTACCATATTTGAGTTACAAGAAGAAATTAAAATTTATGTGGCGAATATACTTAAATAATTAATAAAAACTGTTTGACTAATTAAAATTTATTAAAAGTAAAAAACATTTGTTATTATGAGAGCACGATGGGAAAGCATTCTTCTCCCATAAAAATAACTCCAAAAGTGACTGCCGAAGAAAAATCAACTAACCTAACATACAACAGAAGGTAGAAGAAGGCGCCAAATTTTGAAAGTAATGTAACAAATGAAGTGTTAAACGGTTATTTAAGAAGTGGAAACAAGCAAGATCACATATGGAGTTATTTTTATGGGAGCAGGATGCTTTCCGACCCTGCTCTCGTAATAAGAAATTTTTTTTAATTTTTATAAATTTTTATCAGTTAAACAGTTTTTACTAATTATTTAAGTATAATCACCACATAAATTTGGATTTCTCCTGATGAGTGAAATATGGTTATTATTTTGAACTTCTTCACCTCTATCTTTCTTATGATAATTTAACTTCTACCCAAATTTTAATTTTTTACAGAATTCTTATATATTGAATTTTAATTGGATACCCATTTTCGTTACTAATTCCTAAGTGGTTTTTACTCCTCTTAAATTTGTTCATCTCAATAATTTAGGAAGATTAGTATTATTACACTTTTTCAGATTGTTTTTTGTAAATATGTTTTTCCTGATGATGGTATTCGTAATGGTGTATTTCCAAAATGTAGGGATTTTAATACTCTAATAAACTTTTCCGACGGAGTTGACCCAACATTTTTTTGTTTATTTTCTTCCTATTTTGGTTTCTCGGACGTTAAAGATTCTTATAAGAAGACTCATTTTCTACAAAAAAAAAAATCCACGAAATATATGAATTTTCAAAAAAGGAATAATTGTCAAATAAAACTAAAATAGTTGAAATTTCAGTAAAAAAAAATTAATTTCCAACCAAGCTGATCAATTTTCAACTGGAATAGTTGATTTTCATTCCAAAAAGTTAAATTTTTGACGAAAGGATGAAGCTTTAACTAGAATAATTTCATTTTCAACCAGAAATGTAATGGTTAAATTTTTAGTAACAAAATTTAATTATCAACTCAAGATATGCATTTTGTATTACAATTATGGAATATTCAACTGGAATAGCTACATTTTCGGTAAAGAATAAAAAATTCTCAGCCGAAGGAGAAACTAATTTTTAAAAAAACAGCTCATTTTTTTAACTAAAAATGATCAATTTTCAACCGAAAATAATAGTTAAATTTTGATATGAAAAAATTAAGTTCATACAAAAAAAACCGAATTTTCAAATCCTTTATGTTTCCAAACCTTTTTGCCTGAATTCATTATTTTTCGAGAAAACTGGAGTAATGCGGAAACGCACTCCTATGACTAGTTACAGATATTAAATTTTTAAACAAAGAAATTGACTTTTGACTCAAATGATGAATCTTTAATGAAAGAATGGTTCCTAGCAAAGTAGTTCAATTTGCAACGAAGTTGTTGAATTTTCAATTGAAATAATGAATCTTCAAGAAAAATTAAACGAATTTACAAAAATAAATTTCAACGATCAACCAGGTAGTTAAATTTTTAAACCAGAAAGAAGAATTTTTAATCAAGAAGATTAATTTTCAACAAAAAATAAGAATTTCCAACAAAACACGTTAATTTTTAATCAAAGAGATTAATTTTTGAATAGAATAATGAACCTTGAACGAAAAAAATGAATTTTCAACAAAATAGTTTAAAACTCAAACGACTAGTTGATTTTGTTATAATCTTGTTAAATTTTTGACCTACAAGGATGAATTTTCAAAAAATATTTGAGTTTTCGAACGACTAAAATTTATTATTAATGAAACAAATGCATTTAAACCAAAAAATTTAACTTTCGAGCTACAATAATGAGTTTTTTAATCAAATGTGCGAATTTTAAAGAAAAAGGTTAAACTTTAACTAAAAAGAGTTGCCTTTTTGACCAAATGATTGAACTTTCAACAGATATGATGAGATTTTACTAAGAAAATAAATTTTTATCAACAAAGTTTAACTTTTATCAAGTTGCTGAATTTTCAGTCAGAAAAATTACTTCTTAACAAAAAATATAATAGTTGCTGTTTCTACCCAAAAAGATATCAATTTTAAATCAAGAACTGTCGTATTTAACCAAAAAAAATGAATTCTCAACAAAAAATGAAATTTTTGATATTTGAATCAAAATATATTTTAATTTTAAATAAAGACCAGTGTAATTCAAACAAAAAATTTTGTATGACAACAGAGAAAATTTCTTTTAACTAAATTATTAAATTTTCAAACCAAAAACCCTAATTTCCTTGAAGACAGTTGAATTTTCAACTTGGATATATGCATTTGTAACCAAAAATGGAATGGTTAAATGTTAAATTAGATGTCGAAAATTTTATTTCCACAAAAAAAATAATTTCTACAAAATACTTTGATTTGCAACCAAAGAGATGGATCTTCAACTAATAAAATAGATTTTTAACAAAGATAGTTTGATTTTCAATGAACAACTTAAGTACAACAAAAAAAGCGAATGATCAACAAAAAATTTGACTTTTTAACCCAGAAAGATTTTTCAATTAATAAAGACGAATCTTTGAAAAAGAAAGTTGAATTTACAACCCAAATATATACAAACAAATAGTTGCATTTTCAACCCAGAAGATGAATTTTACACAAGAGGGGACAAATTTAAACAAATAGATGAATTTTCAACCAAAAAGATTTTATGTCTATGAAAAAAATTGACAAAAAGTGGACTAGTTAAATTATAACAAAAAACTGATTTTCAATAAAAAAATTGCAACCAAAGAAATGAAATTTCAGCCAAAAAGATTAACTTTCTACCGAAAATGAATAATTTTTAACAAAACACATGAATTTTCAATCAAACATAAATGAAACACATACATTTTCAAACAAGTAGTTGAATTTTCAACTAAGGAAGATTGATCTTCAACCCAGAATGAAATAGTTAAATTTTCAGTTAGAAAAATTAACTTTTGACAACAAAAGGGGGCTAATTTTCCCTTCTTTAAAGAAGGTAATTTACAACCAAAAAGATTAATTTTCTGCCAAAAAGGATTAACTTTTTACAAAATACCTGAATTTTCAATCAAAAAGGTGAATTAGTTACCAAGAAGATTAATTTTGTGCCGCAAAAGACAAAGTTTCAACAAAATACAGACATTTTCAACCAAATAGTTTAATTATTAACTGAAGAAGTTGAATGTTCAACTAAACATGGAACAGTTGAATTTTCAGTTGAAAAAATAATTTGAAAAAAATATCCACAATATAGTTAAATTTTGAAGAGAAAAGAAAGACTTTTCCACTAAACTGATTAATCATCCACAAAAAAATCAATTTTTCAACAAAGTAGTTACACTTTGAGCTAAGTGGCTGAATTTTAAACCAGAAAAGGCTTTTCTGTCGCTATTTATGATTATTGAGAATCTTGAAAATTTAGTCAAATACTGCTTTAAATACCCTATAAATTCCAGATTCTCCGTTTTTCTCTCTATGAAGTATTTAGCTTGAAAAATATGAGAACACTCTGATGTGTAAAGTTGTGAAGTGAAATTTGTCATATTACAAAATCAATACTATATTATTTGTCATTTCTTCTCTATAACCAAAATTTTTCTGTAAAATCCATAAAAAAATGTTGGAAAATAAACCGAATTTTTTTCAAAAGAAAGGTTCATTAGTGCATCGGTAGCGCGCATAAAGTTCTAGTAATTCTAAAAGATTGCTAGGTATATTACATCAATGCTATAATATGATCCCCCAAAGTTTAAGAATGTTCAAAATGGATTCTTGACAATTATTTTTAAAATTTCTATATTTTGTTTTATAAAAAATTTGTTTCGATATAATTTATTACAAATATTTTTGTTTCAAATTAGTTAGTCCACTTTGATTTCAGAAATTCATGGCTTGACAAGAAATTGTCAAACATTGACTTTACAAATGTGGTTGATTGTACTGATCATACCTCGTACATGAAATATGAAAACAACTATATTTTATTGGTAAAAGAACAGAGTAAGGAGCATAAGAAATTCCGATTTTAATTTTAACAGTTTGTTCTAGATTGAAAGATATCGTAACGCTTCTTCCACGCAGTCCACACACATTGGACGTTTTCATAATTCTGAAGATTTCGTATGTAATAATAACTGATAATTATCAGCATATATACCAGCGACTATTTTTAAAACTGTCTCACTCACTCGTCAGAAAATCTTCCTACGAAAATGAAGATCTACGTCAGCGCTCTGCTTCTTACCATCGCGGTTGTCCTGCATTTTGGTGGTGAGTATTCTCAATATGATATAAATCTCAAATCTAAATCTAAAATATTACATACTTCTAGGATAACACAATCGAACCTATTGAGCTGAAGATCAGGACAAGCAATTACACAAAGTTACGTTTTAACTTTTTAAACCACCTTTTTACCCGCTTATTTAATTTTTATGGTATTTCTGTATATATTCTTGAACGCTGTTTCAAAAACTAACCATATATTTTTTGTAGCATAGATATTTTCTATAAGTCTATTGCCGAATATAAGTAAAGTTTTTGAAGTTATAGTAAAAGACTCTCTGTTGCATGTATGCGACGAGAAAGAAGTTATACCGGAATTTCAGTTTGGATTTCGGTATAAACATTCAACAATCCATGCAATAAATAAATTAACTTCAGACGTCTGCAGGGCAATTAACAATAAAAAATATGTAGGAGCTTGTTTGATAGAACTAGAAAAAGCTTTTGACACAGTATGGATTGATGGCCTTTTTTATAAACTATTAAAACTAAAATTCCCCAAGCACCTCATCAAAATTATTAAAGAAATGATAACATGGAAAAGTTTTATAATCACGGATGGCAATATAACTATTGATCAAGTTTTCAAAGTACTTAACGGTCTTCATCAAGGAGCAGTACTCTCTGCTATCCTTTTTAACATATTTATTTACGAATTATTAACAATGTATGGTCTCAATATAGAAGCTCAGAAGAAAGCACTAGCTTTTGCTGATGATATAATAATTTACATCATAGGTGAAAAAGCATCAGAAATACAAGAGGAACTTCAAGATTTATTTGAAAATATTCAATATTATGTTTACACCTGGAAACTAAAATTGAATGTTCAAAAATGCGAAACAATCTTTTTCCGACCACCGCTTAGTTCAGCAAATAGGGACGTGAAGAGAAATTGGAAAACTTTCCAAATAAAAGAAAATAAGAATGGGGGAGAGCCTGTTCCTAACAAGACATTAGTGAAATACTTAGGCACTAATTTACACAAATATTTGAATTCCAATCAAAATCCGGACATTCAACTCGAAAAAGCACAAAAATCTTTTTCAAAACTCAAACGGTTAGTTTATAATAAACATTTAAATCCCAAAATCAAGGTGAGATGCTATACGCTATTGGTAAGACCAATTTTAACATATGCTTGCCCAATCTGGTATAACGTCAATGCAAGTATAATGGAAAAATTTAGAGTTTTTGAAAGGAAATGCCTGATAGTCTGCCTAGGAAAACACAGATCAGTAGAGTCCGAATACCAAAAGTATATATCAAATGAAAAAATTTACAATTCAGCCAATATTAACAAAATAGATTCACAAATATTAAAAATAACGAGAAACTATTTTGCCAGTACTCGCAAAGTAACAAATAACAATCTCATTTTCGGAATTTATTACCCAAACGATGCATATTACGAAGAAATAATAAGAACTAACCACATTCCACCAGAAGCATTTATGTATCTGGACAAAAACGGATACATACAAGAAAAACATGACGCGCCAATCATTTATCACTATCACAGAGGACAAAGACAAAAAGCTATTCTATACGAACAAAACCTAGACACAAAAATTCCCCACGAAGCATGGAGATTTACAACATGCAGAACAAACAAAGAAAAAAAAAGACAAGCATAGGCTGAATAAAGAAAAATATTTTTGGCTAGATGAATAGCTAATCTTTGTTGATCCTATAATTCATATATAGTCTTATGCACTGTAAATTAAGCTAAACATATAAAATACTAAATAAATGTAATTTGATAATCTCTATTTAACTAGATAATATTTTTCATGACCAATACCCATAGTGTTAGGAAAAACCAGCATTAAGCGATCTTCTTTTCTTCCTAGTATTAAGTTTTCCTGAGTTTTTTTATTTAGTTGTAGCTTTGTTAATTTCATTTATATTTTTATCTTTTATATTTTATATTATATAAATGTTACTAAAAACTACTCCAGTATGGTCAGTTTGATACGCCACTTTTCTGACAAAAAATAGACAAAAATCTAGATGATAAATTGACTACTATGTGAATCAATATCTGAATAAATAATTAGAAATAAATTTGATATAACAATTAATATGCTAATATGAAAGCATAAGTAATTGTACGTGACTTCGAGTGCTGTGTGTATGCCAGTGAGTCTTTAGTGGCATACGTTTCTGAAATATTATTCATTGTTTATTATGAAAATTATGTAAAAATCTGTAAATATGAGCAACTGAATTAAAAAATTTTAAAAGCAAAAAAAACACCAGTTCTCGTAAGATCACTGAAGTTAAGCATTGTTGGGCGCGGTTAATACTTGGATGGGTGCTGTTGGTCCGTCGTGAGTCTGGTGGGCCCACATTGGTAGTAAATATCCACCTAGAAACACTACCCGAATCCGGTAGTGAGGCAATGAACTTTCGAGCTCGAACTGCTAATCAATTTTTTTTTTAGTATTTAATTTCCAATTTCAAATTTTTTCTGCTAAAAATTATTTAGGTTGAAATGTTATTTATAAACCCATGTATTTAAAAATTGAAATTCTTCGGGTTCAGAGTTGTGCAATCTTGAAAAATTTCGACGCTTTGTAACTAAAGATTTGGTAAATATAAGGTTGAATCAACAGAAATCTGTTTTGCTCGAATATTTGGCCAAACTGTGAGCATGTGTAGTACAATAAAAATAGGTTCACATAAAAGTTTTTTTTGCTAATACAACGTTATCTCTGTTGAGTCCTCAAACATTACTAAATTTCAAGCACGACAATTATTAAATTTCATTTTCCTTTTCCATTAATATTTCATTATTCAGTTCCAAATGATTGCATTTGTAATCGCATAATCCTACCTTAAATATCCTACGGGATTTAAAACGGGATGAAACTCATTATTTAATTCTGATAATAAACGATAAGATTAATTTGTAAAAATATATTAATATTTATATTCGTTCATAAATAATAATTTTCAAACAATAATTTTTTTGATACTCAAAATAAATAGTAATTCAGATAAAGATATATTTAGTTTACGGGAAATTGAAAAATAATTGATGATAAACTTTAATTTATCAAAAATATATTTTAATTTAATACTTGATTAGAATCCGTTAACAAATTTTGTGGGTCTGAAAACGGCCGTTTTATTTCATTGAGAGCTGTAAGAAATTAAATTATTTTTTATGGACATGATTATTTGCACATTAAAAATCTGGTGACCATTGATCATTTGAGATTCAAAGGAATTAAAATTGTATTGAATGTTTCAAAGCCAAAAAAATGCAGAATATTTGAATATCAAAACATTAAACTTAAACCTGATTAAAATTGAAACCAATTTGTTTTAACAATTCAAAGGTTTCGTTTTGTTTTTACATTCTCATCCTATAATGAGAAGGTATTAGATTTGTGTAACATATACCCCCCCCCCCCCCGATTTTGTCGAATGTCCACGTTTTGAGACCCCCTGAACCCACAAAGCAGGTTTTTACAAAATGTCTGTCTGTTTGTCTGACCGTTAGTCTGTAGATTTTTAGTTTGTTAGCACGATAACTTTTGAAACAATTAACGTATCGGATTAGGCTTTGCTATACTCTTCAAGTGTCCTAAAATGAAAATCGAGTTCGTTAGCCAGCCATTTTCGATATAAATTCAAAAAGATAGCACATTTTGAAAATTTTCTATAATACTTGTTTTTATATTTGAAATTTCTATGGACACATGTTAATAGTACTCAAAAATTCGAACAATATATTCCATGACTTTCCAAAAGAAGGAAAATTACCGGAGTTATAGCATTTACAAATTTCCAAGGAACAAACGAAAATGAACACTTTAAACCAAACAATGCACGAAATAAAAAAAAGTCTAGCGGAAAAAGATGTTTTTTTCAACACCCTACAATATTCTTAGAAAACCTTTCTCAATTTTCTTGAAAAATCAAAAATTCAAATTTTTATCGCGCAAAAAAATTAATGAAAAAACAAAAATTCCATTTTGCGGTCAAACTATACAAGATAGAAAAAAGGATGAAAAGAAAAAAATTGTGCACTCAAAAAAGATCTACAAATTTGTTATTAAGCACTTTTTGATGGGACGCGTAGTTTTTTTATTATTTGTAAAAACCTGATTCAGGAATAAAATAAATTACATTTTTGGACAAACGAAACAAACCACGAAAAAAATTAAGAGACAAAAGTTGTTCACTCTCCCCTCTCGAATTGTTAACGTAGTTCATGAACGGTCCCTGAAGGAAGACCCCTAGGGCCTCTCCAATTCAGAAAATTTTAAAAATTTACAGTTTGTTCGAATAATTTTCGAATAAAAAATCCATACATTTGTGCTTCCAGTATCAAGTTCAATGCCATCTTCACCACCTAATCAGCCGGCATCGCCACCTCGTAATCAACGGAGAGCGCGACCTTACCATCGTATATTTAAGGATCGACCAGTGTTCAATAAAGAGACTGGAGAACTTGTTGCAATATTCCATAATCAAAGGCGTTTCAAAATCAGCGATATTGTATTCGAAGGTGAGATCGATAATTTAAGAAATAAAATGCAATTAAGACCAAAAATCATGGAATTCTCAAACGTCTCGTTATTTATGATTGAGGGCCCAGACGTAGTAAGGGCACATACAATTTTCACTTGCGAAAACGAAGTCCCCTTGGAGGTTTTCAAAGAAAGTTTCAAATTTTTATTTTAGTGTTATCTGGAGGTTAAATTTCATTGCAAATCTTTCTACCCAGGAAATAAAGAAGCAGGCAGCATATTCTTACGACAAAAATTATTTTTTAAGTTTCGACCATTCATAGGATTTATAGTTCGCCATAATGCATCAGGAATTTCCAATCAGGAAATAATGATATCGGACTTGAATTCAGCGAACTCGAACCACTGAACATGTCGATTTTTGTAAAGTTTCTAACACTCTTTAGATTATCGTCAACAATGGCGTATCCATGAATTTAAAAATTTGTATATTAGATACATAAAGTATTTAAGGCGTCTGAATTTCCTTGACAAATTTGAGCCTCCTAATTATCAGACCTTGTTTTTAGTTTTTTTTTTTGAAATTTCATATTACGTACACCCATTTGTGAGGGTTTGTAAGTTTTGACCCCCACCCCAAAAAAAGAGATAAACTCAAAAAAAATATAATATTTAATATTTTTCTTAGGAAAGATTTTCATTTTGAGTCAGAAACAGGCTGAACTAAACCAAAAGAGAAGAATTGCCAACAAAATACTTGAAGCCTCAATAAAACAAGAGTTTTCAGTCAATAAAGAAAAAAATTTCATCCAAAATGTGGAATCTTCATGTCAAACAAAAAAATTTTTGAACAAGAACGATTCATTTTCTACTATAAAAGACGGAATATCAACAAGATACTAACATTTTTAACTAAATAGTGGACGTATTAAGCTAAAACGGCGAGCTTTCTACAAAAAAGTTCGATTTTCAATAAGATAATTACATTTTCAATCGAGAAGATGAATTTTCAATGAAGAAGATTAACTTTCTATCGGGAGAGATGCATTTTTAACAAACTACATTAATTTTCAACCACATAGTTGAATTTTCAAACTAAGAAGATTAGTTTTTGACCAGGAATGTAACACATAAATTTTAGTTGAACCAAATTAAATATAAAAAAAATCGTACATTAAATAGTTTAATTCTTCAACAAAGCCTATGGAATTTTCAAAACAAACAAATGATTTTCCTATACAAAGCTGTTGAATTTTCAACCCAAAAATATGAAGTTTCATCAGAAAAAGTTCCTTTTCAATTAAATAGTTATATTTTAAATTAAATTATTTTTAATTTAAATTATTTTTAATTCAAAGGAGTTTTCAACAGAATACATAAGTTTTTTAAACAAAAAGTGGAATTTCTATTCTAAAGAAAAAATTAATTTTCAACCAAAAATGCAATAGTTGAATTTCCACATCAAAAAATTAATTTTAAATAAAAGAAAACGAATCTTCTACAAAACAGTTACATTTTATAATAGATATTTAAATCTACTACATAACTGTTGAATATACGAGACAAAGAGAGACATTTTCTACACACAGCAGTTAACTTTTTAACCCGGAAACATAAAATTCTAACCAAAAATTTCATTTTCAATAAAATAGTTAAATCTTGCGTCCTCTGGCTCAAAATTTGAATTTTCGATGCACTTGCTTTTAAAACCAAAAAATATGACTTGTTTACTGTAAAAAAATGATTGAACAAAAATTCTAGTTATTTTGCAAAGCTTAAATTCTTTATTTTTTCACTTTTGACCGCCTTTGGTCGTCAAATGATTACTGACTTTCTACTGATTTCCCAGGTCGAGAAATTCGGAACAGATTTTCTCTGTCACTTTTCCGAAACTTTGCATTTAAAAAGATTTATCCTTATCAATGGATCGTCTATTTTGGTCAATTCTTCCCACCATGTTTAAATTTGAATTATGATTAGCAGCTCCTCCAGTGGGAGACAAAGTGTGACCTTCATATGCCCCCCTCCTAACGAGCAACAAAAAAGTTGAAATTCAGAAAAGATATTTTAAATTATAGTTCTATTGTCGGAATTCTTGCATAACATAAAATTGACAAAAAACTCCTAAATCAGTGCATTTTTTAAAACATTTTCATCACAAGTTTATTTGTATAGCAGTTTTTCTGACAACTTTTTTTTTCTTTTCAGAGCGTATGAATTCAATCAATGAATAACTCATATCTCACATTGACCTAACTAATTCCATACTTTTTTAATAAAATAGGTTTTCGTCAAACAAATGGGATTTTTATGCGAAAAGTATTTGTTTAATTAATGAATAAACCGTGTGCGAGTGATTCGGCGGAGACGTCCCGCGTGAAAAAAAGTTTCCTGGCTCAAGCATGGGTCAAAGATAGGTCAAAAATGGGTAAAGATTGTTCAAGGATGGGATATGTATGGGTCGTTTGCGTGGCTTAAGCATTGCTTGTGGCCACGACCCATGCTAAACTTAAATGATTAGTCAAACACTAAATTCCATGGTTTTCAGAGTTAATATTGCATAAAAACAACAATAGGGAGTTCCGCTTTGACTAAAACCTCATTAATTCTCTTTTTTATAATTTCAAATAAATTAACATAGTTTTAAACGTCTTTTCCCACCAAAATTCATGACTGGTTCCGAACGTCAAAACAGTACGCATCACCTAGAATGTAAGTTTTAAAAATGTATTGAAATTTGTTTAAATTTATATTTCCCATTCAAATAATATTTTACAGCCCAAAGTTCAATTTCTAAATGCAATTCTGAGGAATAGAAAGGGATAAGCCTTGATCAAAATTGCGAAGCTTTTTCTAGCTTCGGCAACGCTAATTGAAGTCAAACAATGAGAAGGGGAAAAGTTGAAATTCAAATTGCAAACCTATATCCATCTTTAACCCTGCTTGGGCCATTCTAAGGGAAAGAATGGGAAAAGCCTTGATCAAAATTTTGAAGCTTTTCATATGTTCGGCAATGCTAATTAAAGTCAAACAATGAGACGGAAAAAAGGTGAAATAAAAATTGCAAACTTCTATCCATCTTTAGCCCTGCTGATGCCATTCTAAACTGAAGAATGGGACCAGCCTGGATCAAAATAGCAAAGCTTTTTCTAGCTTCGGTAACGTTAAGTCATGTATAATAATTAATACAAAAATGTCTATCCACGTACTGGTCCAGTGGTAAATAGCAAGATTAGTTTCCATCATAGAGAAGAGTCCAGAGTTCGTAGATAAAGAAATTGGAGATGAAGTAGCCCTTCCTTTCAACGTAAAAAAAATTAAAGCTATCCTGGAAATGTGGAGCGGTAATTAAAATTTATGTTTTTAAACTGAAACCATGACTACTCAATTTGTCTCTCGAAATTTATATTTTTCAGTTGAAAATTCAACTATTTTTATAAAAAATTCATCTAATTGATTGAAAATTAACCTTTTTGTTGAAATTTTATAAGTTCAGGTTGAAAATTGGTTTCGGTTAAGGATTAAAATATTTTGCGGATTTTCCTTTTTTGTTAAAATATCAATTATTGCATAATTCAGTGAGAATTCATATTTTTTGGTTAATAATGCAACTACTGCTTAATTGGAAATTGAACTATTTAGTTGAAAATTAACTTTTTTGTTCAACATTTTTATTTGCAGGTTAAAAATTCGTCTTTTTGGCAAAAAAATATCAGCGATTTGGTTGAAATTTTTGTTTATTTTCTTACTGAAAACCCGCTTTCAGTTAAAAATGTATCTTACTGATTGAAAATTGACCTCTTTGGTTAAAAATTTAATTACTTTTTTAAAATGAACCTTTTTATTGAAGGTTCATTTTTTCGGGTTAAAAAATCGTCTCTTTCGCTTGAAAATTAAACAATTTGGTTGAAATCTTTTTCTTTCTGGACTGAGAAATCTTTTTTTGGTTAAAAATGTTACTATTTTTTGAAAATTCGTCTTTTCGGTTTGAAAGTTCATTCTTTTAGCAGAAATTTCATCTCTTTTGCTGAAAATTGCCACTGTTTGGCTAAAAATTAAACATATTTGGTTGAAAATTCAACTACTATAATGCGTTTACATGGAAATTCAACTATTTAGTTGAAAATTAGCTCCATTTGTTAAAAATTATATTTCCCGGTTAAAAATTAGTCTTTTTAGTTCAAAAACTAAACAATTTGGTTACCTTTGTTTATTCTTCTGAATAATAATTACTAAATTTCTCAAAATAATTTTATTCGGGAATCTTAAAAGCGTTTGAATATCAAAATGTTCCATTTCTTTTATAGCTGACTAAAATATGAATATAATTTCTAATTGTCAACCGTCATGTTGGATAAGTTATTTAGATCATTGCAATTTTATATTCAGATTCAGATAATGCATTTCGTAAACACTTAAATAGAAAGTTTCATGACTTGAACACAATTTCCTAATTTCCCACCGTCATAATGGATCCGTCACTATAATTCTTCCAATTTTGACTTCAGACTCATTATCAGAAACCTCAAAATTCTCATAATTCAAAAATTCATGATCTTTAAAAAAAAAATGTTCGAACGCTATATTAAATATAAATATAGGTTTCTGATTTCAACTTTTCTCCTTCTCAATATCTGACTTGAATGAGTATTACCGCAGCTGGAAAAACCTTTGCAATTTTGATCCAGGCTTGTCCAATTCTTCTCCGTAGAATGGTACCAGCAGGCTAAAGATGGATCAGGATTGCAATTTAAATTTCAGCTTTTCCCTCTTTTGTTGTTTGACTTGAAATATCGTTACTAAATTTAGAAAAATGTTTGCAATTGTTATCCAATCTTATCCCATTTTTGTCCTTAGAATGACATTAGGAGGCTAAATATGAATTCAAGTTTCCAATTTCAATTCCAGCTTTTCTCCTTCTCAATATTTGACTTGAAGTAGCATCACCGTAGCTAGAAAAACCTTTGCAATTTTAATCCAGGCTGGCCCCATTCTTCTGCTTAGCATAGCACCAGCAGGGTAAAGATAAATATAGATTTTCAATTATAACTTGAGTTTTTCCCCTTCTTATTATTTGACATGATTTACCGTTACCGAAGCTAGAAAAAGCTTTGTAATTTTGATCAGGTTTGTCCTATTCTTTGTGTTATAATGCTACCAGCAGGATGAATATGAATATAGGTTTCCACTTTCAAGTCAAGCTGTTCCCTTTCTCAATACTTGACTTGAACTAGCGTTATCGAAGCTAGGAAATCTTGCGATTCTGATCCAGGCTTGTCCCATTTTTTCATTAGAATGGCACATGCAGGGTGAAGATGTATATAGGTTTGCAATTTCAATTCGAACATTTCCAATTTTCATTGTTTGACTTGAATTCGCGTTTTCGAAGCTAGAAAAATGTTTGCAATTTCAATCCAGAATTGCCCCACTCTCTTCTTTAGATTAGCACCATAAGGGTAAAGATGTATATAGATTTATAATTTCAACTCCAGCTTTGTCCCTTCTTATTATTTGAGAGGATTCAGCGTTGCCGAAGCCAGACACATCTTTGCAATTTTAATCCAGGCTTGTTCCATTCTTTTCTTAGAACGACACCTGCATAAAATAGGCTCCCAATTTCAACTCAAGCGATTCCTTTTCTCAATGCGGACAATTGTGACGTTTAGCGCAAATTATGAATTTTGGTTCGAACAAGCGCTTAAAACTAGGTTAATTTATGTGAAATGATAAAAAGAAAGAATAAGTAAGTTTTTAGTGATAGCGGAACTCCCCATTGTTGCTTTTATGCAAGATTAACTCTGGAAACCTGCGAATTTAGTGTTAAACTAATCATTAAAAGATTAGCATGGGTCGTGGCCACAAGCAATGCTTACTTTTGACCTATTCTTGATCCATGCTTGAGCAAGGCAACTTTTTTTCACGCGGGGTTGAACAGCGTGCGATTTAGTACAAAGCAGTAAAAAAACAGAAAAACGAATATTGACCTATTTTATTTATTTTCAAATGAAAAATCTCCCACTTATTATAGTCAAGATATCAAGTTACTCCTTTGTATATTCTTCTTCTAAATTCACTTTCACTTTTAGTTGCGCAAACGTACCCGCCCCATCCCTACTAGCTCCAAATTTGTGATTTTTCAAACATATCAATAAATAAATATATTTTTATTTTAAAACCAGAAAAGGACCCAAACGGTATTCCTGATCTTTCTTGGCTGACTCGTAGTGGGCGTAATGGTCTGCTTGGAAGATACCTCCGACACAACGTTTACTATGGGCATGGTATGTTATAAGATAGTTTCTACTTGAATTAAAGTGCATGTGATAGTCCAGGCATCTCATTCCAAAAAAGCGCTTTTTACCTTTTTAACTAGGAACTCTGCACGAATTACCTAACTTTTTCCTGCAATTTTGAAAAAAAAAAATTTATTTTCAATAAACAATATAATCTACAGCTCAAACATACGAGCCTTCTACAAAAATATTCAACGAAAGACATAAATTCTTAAGCAACTTGTTAAATTTTTAAGCAAGAACATTAATTTCTACAAAAAAGAAGAATAATCATATATATACGTTTTTTCTCAAATAGTTTAATTTTTTACGAAAAAAAAGTCTTTGTATATACATGCATTTTGAACATAATGGTTGAATTTTGAAGAAGAAGATAATTTTCTGAGAAAAGGCGAATTTCCATTAAATCACGTACATCTTCTAAAAAAATGTCAATTTCTTTTCGAAAAATAATACATGTTCACTCAAAAACTGAATGTTTCAATTTTCATATGAAAAATTAATTTTTAATGCGATAACGAATATGATAAAAAAAAGTTTGATTTTCTCACAAATTTTTAAATTTCCAAGTCGAAAAGACGAGCTTTCTGAATAAAAGTGAATTTTTAAGAATATACTTGAATTTGCAACCAAAAAGATAATTATTCAAGCAAAAAGAATAATTTTCTACCAAAGAAGACGAATCTTCAACAAAATACATTAATTTTGAACCAAATATTTAAATTTTCGACCAGAATGATGATTGATGAATTCTCAACACAGAATATTAATTTTATTTTAAAAGAGACGAATTCACAAAAAAAGCTTTTTTTATCGAATGGTTGAATTCTCAAACAGTTCAAGAGTAAACGTGGCAACTTATCGAAGATAAGGGTTGTATTTTCTTCAAATTTTTTCAGAATTTTCTCACTTTTAATTATTCCGCTGGACATTTTTCTCTATAATGCAATTGGAAAGGGGAATCTAGGCAAACACGAATTTTTAAACTTTTTTCGAAAAAATTTCTGGGCCGCGTGGTTCTATTAAATGGAAAATTTGCATTATGAACACTAAATAAACCGTTTCAGCAGAAAAAAAAACGCACCTACTTAGTTAAAGAGATAAAGAAACTAGCAGATGCTTGGCCCATCAAGGCACATGTTAATCTTAAACAACCTTTGCTTAAATCTAGAGTATACACGGAAAAAATTTATCCGTGAAAAAGTCACGAACTAGTAGCTAGGTCTCGGATATATACCTTGAGGAAGAATTGACGAACTCGGTGTGAAAATTTTAAAACGGTTCATCACTTTTTTTTTACGTGAATAATTAGAAAAATATTATGAGTGATTGGGAAAAGATTCTCAGAGCACTGACGAGTCTGCCCGACAAATTTGGTCTTTGAGGGTTGGAATCCTCTGAGATGCGAATTTATAAATTAATACAAATTAAATCGCACAAATAAAATTTTCCCTCTTTATATTTCAGTCTGAAGTTTCCAGGAACTATTTGTAGGAAATTCGAACTGTTCGTAAGAAACTTCGAAATTTATCCATATATTTGTCATAGAAATAAGGATGTAATGTTTCATTCTTTCATCTCGTATCCGAGAAATAGCTACAAGTTCGTGACTTTTTCACGGATAAATTTTTTCCGTGAACATAATTTTTCTTATGTAAAAAAGTGCACATATTAAAAAAAAAATTTAAGTTTTTGGTCAATAATTGGTATACTCGCAGTGAAGCACAATTCACATAGCAGTTCTAAATTGATTGTTTTTCTTAATCTTTAAATTAATTAATGAATGTATTTTTATTACATTATCAGATTTGCATAGCACCGGGGTTACAATTGAACCCCAAAGGAATGATCTTGTAGTGGATCTTACAGGTCAGAGGATTAAGGGAATGTTTCGTGATCCTGGCCAATATTATGAAATTGTTTCCTGGAAGTATTAGGATTTGAGATCCCTTAATTTCTTTTTTCTCAATTTTCGGCTCAAGGAACCTTGCCTGTCCACTGCTATTGTTCTGCAACGTATCTGAGTACTCAATGGTCTACAAAAAAACCAAAGGTAAAAGAGTTCCAGATGAAAATGCTGGGGGTAATCTGGCCATCCAACAGCAAAAAATCATTGGAGATATGAACAGGTGGAATTAAACAGTGATTTTCCTCTTACTTTCGCCGATTTCCAGTTTTTTGCATGCCGAGAATACCCGCAAAATGTATCCCTGCAACGATTTCTAGTTCTAACATTCTATTTTTTCTATGTCAAGGCGTACGCAGATGTTGAATGATTCACGGGTACCCATGCAGTTTTACATGAGCTAAGCTTACCTTTACTGATGTATGTTTGACAATCATCGAATTTTCATATAATGTCATTTTTTCAGTTAATTCAAATTTGATCCTTATTGCCTCCTGACTATACTGATAACCTGAAAAATTATTAATATATCCGAGAACTTTCCATCCCCAAATTAATTACATTAAATAAGCATGTTTGGCTCAACAATTAGAATAACATTTTAAGTAGTTAATAGTCCCAGGGTTTTAAGGTAATCATGAATATAAATTAGAATGTATAATTTTTGCATGAATGAAAGTTATAAGCCATAATTATTATTGCACAGTACTGTGATACAATATATTTATATATTAAATTTAAAAGTCTTAGCATTATTATAATTACGACGGTTATATTAAAAATTTTGTTTTATATCATGGCAATTTTATTGTTCTATATTACGGATTATAATCTTATAGTAATCACGTTATGATTATTATTTCCTGGATTATATTGTTAGAATTGTGATATCATTATACGAGCGACATATGGATAGACATGAAGCAAGGCGAGAGCAGGTGTCAGCCACAGCACGTGAGGACAACAGATCTAGGAATGATCTGATTGGAGCGTTGGCCCAAAAAATCCTCACGGAGTAGGGAAAGGCACGCAAAGCAAACCCCTCCATTGAATTATAAAATAAATCAAATGTACTCAAATTACGAAGACTCCATAATAAGTGCCACAGAATGATAGTTGATGCAAAATGTGAATAGAGAAATTCAGATATTCACCATAAACTTAAGATGCCACTTATCAAAAATGAAATATACGAGAGAACAAAGAATTTCTATGAAATGCTAATAAATATAACTGAATTGTAGGATGCAGAGATATTGACTAGAGAGGAAGCTCCCATTAAGATGAGGTACAAAATGCCTCATCATATTCTGATAGACTAGTAAATATATATCACATATGACTGGTAAATATATCACATATGCTGTTATTCGATTCTTGAACAAGATACCTAATTTAAGATTGGTACCAAACAGAAATTGTATGAATGTATATTTCTTGTAAGCCATATCTTTATGATCAGGTAATCACACCGAGATCCATGGATACTTGCCTTTACTCGCTGACGCTTGACACCTGCTGAGCCTTGCTTCTTCTCTCTCACTATGAATCACCAACCACCACAGCCATCTTCCTATCTTTTGGTGTGTCTGTTACATTAGTGTCTTTAGTTTAAAAAATCTTATATTCTGTAGTTGTCGAGAAATTGTATTGTATATAAATTTGTCCTTTTGACCCTTAGGTAGGTCTCACTTCCAATTTCGTTTTCAGTAAAGCTTTCAGGTAAAAATTATTCATGTTTAAACAATCAACGTTTATTGCAATAGCAGATGCTACAAGTTCAACTCCGTGGACGGCCCGTAAGGCTTTCTCGCAGGTCAAGATTCGGCGTTGTAAAATCTGATAAATTTCTGTATTCTCTACAAAAACTCATCCGCCGAAGCGTAAGGGTCAGTCAGTACCAACTCATTTTCCTTATACTTGAAGAGTCAGTCGTGTCCGGTATCCCGTGCAGAAATTTCAATCTGGCCCCGAGCGGGGCCAGACCGGGCCAGATCGGGCCCAGATAGGGAATCCCGATCGGGGCCAGATCGCGGATGAAACACACGCCCAGACCGGGGCCAGGTCAGAACTCCCGATCGGGAAACCCGATCGGTGCCCGATCGGTCTAATTATAAACCATTTGATCAATTTTGCGAATAAAGAGCGATTTATAAATTATAAAATATTATTTATTTAAAACCGAAATAACAAAGATTTAATTTAAGTAAACTGGAAACTAGTGCATGGTCCTCTCGTTTCGACGGCCACCCCAACTTTGGAATTTCCAATAATGTTTCCAATGTTGCTTAGAGCCTCCCCTTCCGTGATTTCAAATTTAGCATAAGTATTAGCTGAAAATATGTACAATGTATATATAATGGTATTATTTGGTTAAAAATTCATTTTTGAAGTTGAAAATTCGCCTTTTTAGTAGAAAATTTATCTTGTTGGTTGAAAATTTATTTCTTTGATTGAGAATTTCATTATTTTATTGTACATTCATTCATTTGGTTAAAACTTCGTCTTTTTGAAGAAAAAAAAATTTTGGTCAAAAAATCTTTTTGGTAAAAAATAATTTTACTCGTCCAAAATTCATTTTTTTTATTGAAAATTCATACCATGTAACTGAAAATTTGACTTTCATTCTTAGTTGAAAACTGTATTTAGTTGAAAGTTCAAGTATGTTTTTGACAATTCGTCTTTTTTGATAGTGAAATAAGTTTTTCCTAGACGAAATTTCATCTTTTTCTTTGAAAAATCAATTTTTTAAATGGAAATCATCAATTTTGTTGAAAATGCAATAGTTTTACTTAAGCAGACTGAATTTCTGCTTTACTTTCCTCTAAGTTGTAATATCATTAGATTTATTATTTTATTAGTAAAATGTTTGCATGTGTAAGATCTTTTACCCCCCCCCCTCCTCATGAGAAACAATAAGATTTTATGACAAAATTACCCTTCGAATAATCAACATTTAGCTCAGTACACCTAAAAAAGACTCGTTTGAAATTTAATCTCTATTCTATCGTGGAAGAAGACAAACAATTTTATCTCTCAGCTTCTATGTAAATTGTTAGATGAGAAGAATCGAAAATGTTGATACTATTATGCTTGAATTTCATTTGATAAGAATCGTGATATTTATCAACAAAATTTAATCGATAAATTTCCAATTCACCCTAAAAAGCTGTACTCTCTTTTAATCATCGGTACAGTTTTTTCATTAAATTTGAAAAAATTCGATTTCAAGATATGAAGATAGTTTTAAAGAATATATTTTCATTATTTGAACAAAATTTTTTCCTAAATTGAAACGTAGTTTATGAAAAATTTAAACGGTTTATGAAAATTAGAAACATGGATTGTTTACTGTTTGTAAAGCTTTTATGGAAATTATTTTATTTGGGAAGTAGTGTAGTTATTCTTAATTATTCTCTTTATAAATTGAAAAATTTGATCAATTATATTAAATGAAAAATCAACGAATAGAAAATCGAATTATACTATTTTATTGGAAATTATTGTGTTTAATTGTAAAAATACATTTGTACAGAGAAAAAAATAAATTTTCAAACAAAAATATCATTCTTCTACCAAAAAAGATGCATTTTTTTGAATACATAAATTTTTAACTGAATAGTTGATTTTGTAACTAAAAAAGATAAGTAATCAATCAAAAATAAAATAGTTAAATGTTAAGTTAAAAAAAGTATTCTCTAACAAAACAAAAAAAAACAGATTCTCAACAAAATGGTTGAATAGTCAACCCAAAAAATAAATTGACAACTAAAATAATGAATCTACAACAACAACAAAATGAATTGGTTACCGAATAGTTAAATTTTTTCACCAACAAGATGAATTTTAAATGAAGCAGTTACATTTTCAACTAAAAAAGGTAAATTTCCAATCAAACTGTTGCATTTTTAACCCGAAATGATAAAAAACATAATAATTAATTTTTCAACCAAATAATTGTAGTTTTAACCAGAAAAAGAAAGCGTGGAAAAGTACTTCCTCCTCTGTGGCCTTGAATTTGGCACGAGCTACATCTAAAAATACAATGAAATTTTCTTACATTTTCTTACCGAAATCTACGTTGGGATTTTGAAGTCCGTTGACAACAACGGGAGCCTCATGATTCATTTAATTTTCGGGTTCATCAATATTTACATTTTCGTTTAAAATAGGATTCACCAATCTTTCTTCTTCTTCTTCGTCATCTGCATCATTTGCTGTTTAAGAACCTAAAATATTTCAATCCAAATTAATACTCTTCTTGCGTTATAAGCTGACTTTTACGAATTTGGTACAATTAGTGTACAAAAACTGAATACTAAAATGTGTTACATTTTAATTTAAATAACTTTCGTGCTTATTATTTTTTTAAACACTAATTTTCATACCTTTATATATATCTTTAGAATAAAAGTTTATTTTGTAATTAAGTTTGTAATTTTCATTTTGAGGTTCGATTTCACTGATTTACTTACTTTCACTCGACACGTCACGTGCATATGGCAATCCGGCTATCGTACGGTGCTTCCGAACCCGCAATGTGCTCTTCTTACACTTTGGCATAATTTTATTAAACTTAATTAATAGTTATTAAACATCAAAAGTTTACACTTAAATACAACTGTCAATAAAGTGAACAACCACTCGGATACAAAACACTCTGAAGTACCACTCTGATACAAAATTTAGCGTCATTAACGCCACTCTGTTTCCCTTAACATGCACTAGGTGGCGTTGCAAAACGGGCAACCCGGTATGGCACGACTCTGGGCCATGAAATTAGCCCTATCCGGGCCAGATCATGCCAGCCCAATCGGGGCTAGATTGGTAATAGGGAAAATATATGGCGAATTACGTGGCGTACTCGCCTTAGACATTTTCAAAATTGATAAGATATCATAAACGAGTAATAGTCGAATTTCACCGCACTATCAAAAAACAATAACCAGCACTATTTCTGTGAACGCATAGAGATGGCGTTTCAGTAGGAAATTGGTCTGGCCCGGTCTGGCCAAAGTATGGGCCACAGAGTTCTACCGATCAGGGCCAGATCGGGAATCCCGATCGGGGCCAGATCGGTATTACGTACGAAATCGGGTGATTTCTGCACGGGATTTAGCCGTCGTCAGTGACAGTACTTGAAATTTACTTTCGATGTATCTTGCTCGACAACTCCGGTTGTGGTGTGTTTTTGAATAAAAATTTATTATTTAGTGCAAACAAATTCTGTTATTAACGTCGATCTTTCTCATCTTAAGATGAGGAGGATCTCAAGTACTATTTCCTTGTTTTAAGCGCGATGACGCTTCTAAAAAAATGTAAAAAATTCATTTTTCGGCTAAATCATGCAGCATACGGAAAAAGTCCAAATAACCAATGCTGGCTTCTAAGGAGACCCACAAAATCGTCTGTAAATATTTTTTGATAAAACTCATAATGCCAACTTTAGTGAATCATGTTGTATGTTTAATTTTTAGCAAGCATTGAAAGATTATATGACATGATATTCTTAAATATATAAGCACGACCGGTTAGATGAATAGGGGAGAGTGGGGTCAAGTTGACTGTGGGGCTGAGCCGACAGTTGCTTTTTTAAAGAAAAATATAAACCGTGTGAAGATGTTTTTTTCAATGAAAGTGGATCCTAGTGCCTTCACTTTATCAACAGAGTTTTATAGCATTCTGCAGGTCATGGCACATTTTACGACATAAAAAATGTTTTCGGAGGTCATAATTTTTTTCGGAGCTTGTGAAAATGTTTCTTTCTCTTTTGTGTTTCATCATCCAATATAATCAAGTTATATGCATAATTCGTAAAGAAAAGTGCTCAACGTGAATTTGATGTTAAATTTTGATTTTCCTATGATTTTCAATGTTTGTAGGATACCAATATACAAAATTTACGCGTGGGATTAAGTTAGCATCGAGTACTTCATCGTGCCTACAGGATACATACAAATATACAGACATACATGCAGACATGCATTAGGCAATGTGGAATCAAAAATTTAGTTTGCTACAATAATAAAAATGAAAAAATGTGTCATTTTCTATCTTCAAACATTATAGTTAAGTGTCGACTTAGCCCCAGGGGGATGTCAGTTTAGCCCCACAATCTTTCGCTCGACAAATTTTCCATCACTTTACTTCTCTTCTAATAGTCGATAAACAAAACATCGTAGTTTAAATCCAACCATACCTTATGCGTTGTCAAACAAAATTGTTTCTTAATTAAAACATGACTTTAAAAAATGTTTCGGCTCAGCCCCACACTCGCCTGATTAAATAATACTAAAAACATAAATAATGTGGGTACTATATTAGATTAAATTCAAATCGATTCAAATTAAAATTTTTTCAAGTAAAAATATTGTATTTTCAACAAAATAGATGCAGCTTAAACCAAAAAAGATTATTTACCAAAAAAATACATAGACTCTCAACCAAATATTACCATATTTCAATTATCAGAAGAAATCAAAATTCAGGTGGTAAATATACTTAAATAATTAATAAAAACTGTTTGACCAATTAAAATTTATCGAAATTAAAAAACATTTTTTATGATGAGAACGGGATGCGAAACCATCCTTCTGTCATAAAAATAATTCCAAAAGTGATTGTCAAGGAAAAATCATCTAACCTAACATACAGTAGAAGGAAGAAAAAGGCGCCAAATTTGAAATGTAATATAACAAATGAAGTGCTAAAGGGTGATTTAAGAAGTGGAAACAAGCAAGATAAATTAATTTCTGTATCCAATACTGTAAGAAATTTAGAAGAGATCAAATTTATCATTACGAAATTGTGATAAATTTTATAAAAATAACTCCAGAATGGAATTATAAGATTCATTACAATGGTGAAAATCAGTGATTTTATTGAGACAATTGTATGGTTCATTTCTTATATTACTTTTAAAATTTGGTGCCTACTTCTACGTTCTATTGTATGTTAGGTTAGTTGATTTTTCCTTGGCAGTCAGTATATTCACCACATAAATTTGGATTTCTCCTGATAAGTGAAATATAGTTATTATTTTGAACTTATTAACCTCTATATTTCTTGTGATAATTTAACTTCTAACCAAATTTTAATTGGATGCCCATTTATATATCTATTTAAATCTACGAATGATTTTTAAATTGAATTTAACTCATAATTGAATTTGTACTTTACTTCAAAATATGACTCGGACTTTCGTTACTATTTCGTAAGTGGTTTTTACTCCATTTAAATTTGCACATCTCAATAATTTAGTAAGATTATTATTATTATTCTTTTTTAGATTGTTTTTTGTGAATATGTTTTCCCTGATGATGGAAATGGTATATTTCCGAAACGTAGGGATTTTAATATTCTAATAAACTTGTCCGACAGAGTTGATACAAAATTTTGTTGTTCATTTTCTTCCTATTTTGGTTTCTCGAACGTTAAAGCTTCTTATAGGAGGACTCATTTTCTACCAAAAGAAGAAAAAAAAAAGATTCCACGAAATATATGAATTTGAAAAAAAGGATCAATTTTCAACCAAAAATGGAATAGTTCAATTTTCAGTAAAAAAAAATTAATTTTCAACCAAGCTGATGGATTTTCAACTGAAATGGAAGCTTCTAATGTGTCCCCTCAGGGCTTACATTTTTCTTGTATCTCTTCCCTATTCCTTTACACACCTCCCACACACTTTCTTGGTGGTGGGAGGGGGGCCTAAAGTTTAAGGTGGGTTCCGAACCACCAAGAACAACAGCTTTAAGTACTTAGAGAACCTTTTTCTCTAGAGGTACCGGTCCCACGACTCTCCGGAGATGAACAACTCCCTTGCTAGGCTAGTGTTCACCGCATGGGCCGCCGAGGCTCTTCCAGAATGCGAGGCGGGAATCGAACCCGCAAGCCGACGAAGTGGGTCCAAAGCCTACGCCTTAACCCCCACGACCATCGTCCCACTGATTTTCAACTGGAATAGTGGAGTTTTATTCCAAAAAGTTAAATTTTCGACAAAAAGCATGAATCTTTAACCAAAAATCTCTCAACCAAAAATTGAATAGTTAAATTTTTAGAAGCAAAAGTTAACGATCAACTAAAGATATGCATTTTTTATTACAATTATGGAATATTCAACTGAAATAGCTGAATTGTCAGGAAAGAAAAAAAAATCTACAGCCGTAGAAAAAAATAATTTTAAACAGAACAGCTTATTTTTCAACTAAAAATGATGAATTTAAAACCGGAAATGATAGTTAAATTTCGATTTGAGAAAATTAATTTAATACAAATTAATGAATTTTCAACAAAATAGTGAAATATAGAGTAATATGAAGCTACTTCCACACTGAAAAAATTTTGGGCGAGCTGCTCGCCCACGTGATAGAGCTGCAACACCAAATGAGTCGCGTGCTGCTCGCCCGCAGCTTGGTGCGGATCTTCTCTCTTGTTGGGCATGCTGTGTGCCCACATTGGAACAGCTGTAGCCCCAACAGTGTTGGTACAGTAACGCTCCGTTTATGCGGGAGAACGGCATTCCCAACCCGAGTTTCGCGAGGAGGTTGTTTCATCCGACAAACGGTTTATCGTATATATTCGTGCTTGTTTTATTTTTACAAGTGAACTTTTGATCGTAGATGACTTCTTAGAGAAGAATAACTGCTCGCGTTCACGCAATGATCTCAAATGTAAATAATTTATCAATATATAAGCCTGCCGTCGTGAACAGGCGCGTGCACATAACCTATAAGCTATAACCTATAAGGTAGAAATTTCTCTTTTGTGGGACTGCAGCGTTCCCAACACGTGGGAAAGGATCTGCTCGCACGTTTGGCACTATTGCTCACTCAAATGTGGTGTGGCCGCTGCACCGACCGCCGTGGTGGCGCTGCGTTCTCACTAAGAAGACAGCTGCTTGCCCAAAATTTTTTCAGTGCACAAATGAACAATAATTGTCATTCAATTTTATATTGCAATTTAAGGAAAATTAAGCACGCTCTGGAAAATTTGCTGACAATTTCAGGTTTTTCAGGTAGGGTAGACACTATGGTGATGAAATTTTTTTTTCTTGAATTTTCAAGCAAATTACCCCCAAATTTGTTTCAATCTGCAAGAAAATAAATGTGTTTCTTTAATGATACTAAGACCTTTCGCAAGCATGATGAAGTTTAAGACGTATTTCCCATAAGACAAAAAGACCTGTTTGTAATTTTTATTCAGAATCGACAATATTCCGTGAATCGAGTTGAAACTCAACAATTCTCTTCACAATCAGCTATAGAACACTAATAAATATAACGTGGAAACGCACCCCTATGACTAGTCACAGAAATTAAATTTTCAAACAAAGAAATTGATTTTTGACTAAAATAATGAATCTTTAACAAAAGAATGGTTCCTGATAAGGCAAGGTCAATGAATTTACAAAAAAAAGAGAGTTCAAAGATCAACCACGTAGTTAAATTTTTAAACCAGAAAGATAGATTTTTAAGCAAGAAGATGAAGTTTCCACAAAAAATAAGAATTTCCAACAAAATACTTTCACTTTCAAGCAAAGAGATGAATTTTTAAATGCGATAATGAATCTTCAACAACCAAAAATGAATTTTCAACAAAATGGTTATCATCTTGGGAAATCTTTGACCTACAAGGATAAATGTTGAACAAAATATTTGAGTTTTCGAACGACAAAATTTATTATCAACCAAACAAATGCATTTAAACCAAAGAATTGAACTTTTGAGCTACAATAATGAGTTTTTTTATTCAAATAGTCGAATTTTTAAACAAGAAAGATTAAACAAAAAACAAAAAATTGCTTTATTAATCAAAAGAGATACATTTTCAAGCCAAAAAGACTAAAGACAAAAAGACTTCAACTAAAGTTTCAAATCTTCAACCGGAAAAGATTTTTTAATCAACACAGAACATTTTTCAAACTAAATTGTTGAATTTTCAAACCAATAAGCCAAATTTCCTTGAAGACAGTTGAATTTTCAACTTGAACATATGAATTTGTAAGCAATAATGGAATGGTTAAATGTTCAATTAAAAGTTGAAAACTTTATTTCCACAAAAAATATGATTTCTACAAAATACCTTGCTTTGCAACTTTTGAAAGAGCAAATAAAGCTCAATATAGTCGCCCCTTTAGATTATACATATATTGACATGGGAATTGACGCACTTAGCTAGTGTCCCTTGTATTTCAACCTGTTCTCAATTATCCAGAGCCACCAAACTTTCCCAAAAAATGTTCAAATACATGAAGTTAAATATACGTCAGAATCCTTGATCCAGGCCCTGGGCCTAAGCTTGAAGCAGGACCTACTTTTATTGCGAAACAAAAAGCAATGAGGATTTGTTAGATTACGGAAATGCTACTATTTACAGAATATTTAAAAAGCTATAAACTATTTTAAACTTTGTAGAAAACAACTACAAGCTATATTTCGTGATGAAAACTACACAGAAATACTTCAGTTAGAAAACTCATTGTTTTCCTCCTCATCACACGAATTGGGAACAGCGTTTGTCGCATCGTCGACATAAGAGTTATACGTTTGTCTCTGTCTGACGGATAATTCATTACGATGACAATATTCTAAGTATTTCTTGTTTGTTAATACATTTTACTAGTTGATTGTAAAAGGTCTTTTATGACATATCTTCTAAAATAATCATCCAGTGCATAATTTTGAAAACTTTTCTACTAATGGAGGAACAGGCAGCGCAGATCATTGCTGTCATCTGTTGATGCTATACATTTCAGTGCTCTTCAAAAATTCAAAGAATTTTTCGATGTTGGTGATACAACATATTCAAACGGAACCTTAACCGTCACAATAATAATAAAGCATGATTAAAATGAATTCATCTTTCATTTTGATTGAAATCTTGTGAACTGAAGACAGTTTATGGATAAACAAAAAACAGAAAAGAAACGAGCAGGAACCAGACTACAGATACAGGGGTGACAGATCTTCTTCCTGTTGTTCTGAGGTATTAGCTCTTTGAAATGCATAACAGTTCAATTAAAACAGAAGACATGTTTTCATATCACCAATCATCATTTTTCCTCATATCTGACAGTACATTCTTTGTCTCTGTGTCTATTTCAGTCTTAAAGTCTGAATTTCACAATCCCAGTATCAGAATCTCGGTCTCAAAGTAGAGTCTCACAGTCTCAGTAAAAAAATCACAGTCTCAAGTCAGTGTCTGACAGTTTAAGTCTTCTTTTTTTAAGTTCGTTCTTCCTGCGCCCTCTCGTGAAATACTGTACAATATTTTTGCCTTGTTCAGCAGTAGATACATACAGTAGTGTGCTTGCACGTTTATAGGCAGATCGTAATTGCTCAAAATGAGACAGTTGTGACTTGTACCACATGGAAACCATAGCATACGGTCATAACGCTCTCACAGTCGACCCTCGCTGACGTTCAAAGTGCTTTGTCAAATTGAATTTCATTGATGAAAATTGGGTTAACATTTCTGCACCAGCTCCCAAATTACCATGCTCATTGAAGTTTTCGATATTAACCTTTATTGAATTCAACATAACATAGTTCATCATTTCTGCGACGCTTGCGGTAAACATTTAAAAAGTGCTTCTGATAAGTGTACTATTCGACCTGATTCTGAGATAGAGATTTTGAGAAGAGAGTACGGTCACTCCGAAATTGCAAGTTCTGCAAAGGTTTGTGGACACTGCTGCTATTTAATATCTAAAGCTTCTCGTAATTCAAGAAATACAACCGATGTTGAATGTGCTGAATCTTCTGTAACGGCAAATTGTTTCGATTCGCAAAATCTTCCATCAATTTCTAAAACAATTTTGCTACATGTAGAAAGAGGTACCATTTCTGGGAAACATTGTGTTGTCTGGAAAAAAAAGGTAAACTTGTACGTGTTCTGCTAAGGCTCGCACTCACTCTTCTAAAAAAGAGGCAATTAATGCTATCTCAATTCAGTCAGATGTTTTTATTCTGCATGCTAAAACAATCACTGACTTACTCCAAAACATACGAAGACTCGCTTTGACGGAAGGATTGGATTTCGATCTACCCGTTGCACTCAGTGCCGATGATTATTACACTTTAACAGGTCCGACAAAAATGGACTTTGCCTCTGTTGCTCAGAACATGGAAGATTGCCTAAGATCAACCAGTGGACGATCTTACCGCATTTGTTCAGCTCTTCTGTTAATGAAATTGCGTACAGGACTGTCTTTATCTGTTTTGTCTACTTTCTTCGCAATCACAAAATTCAGGGCAGACAGAGCAATGGCAACAGCTCGGAAAGCACTTATGGCATCCTTTGTACCGAAAATCCTGGGAGAAGGTCATAAATCTTCTGAATATTATTAGTAAACATACAAGATCGATGTCAAAAGAACTTTTTGAAAATGGAGAAAACGTGTGCATCCTGGTAGAAGACGGTACCTATGTTTACATAGAAAAAAGTTCCAATTACCGATTTCAAAGGCGCTGTTTGTCTCTCCATAAACGAAGGCCGCTGGTAAAACTTATGATAATTGTAAGTACCTCTAGATACATTCTCCAGGTTTTCAGGCCATACTTCGCGGACGGTGAAAATAATGATGCAAACATTCTGACTAGTCTGATGAAGACAACTGTTTTCTGAAGAAATGGAAAGAGCTTGACCATGTAGTTCCGAACAGTCAGATTCCGAATATTGGTGGCTGTGTACGAATTGTTTGTGCACTTTGTCACGCGTTTCGGCCATCACGGATCAGCGAAAACTCTGATGATCAGGTCATTGATGACAGAATGCTCGGCTTGGTGAAAAAGCGAAATCTTTTACAAGAACGGGCTGCAAAGGAGGGTTGGTCAAAGAAGTGCGTGATCTGGCAATATTTGGATGCTAACGCTGTCTCTGATTTCCCCCGACTAACTCTGGATTCAGCTGATGCAGCTTACATTCGGCACTTACCAATTGAAGCCAGCACGATCATATACACAGAAACACATAAACAAATGTGGTATGTACGAGTTATCTGTTTATAGGCAATGTCAAAATTAAATACGCGTTCAGATTCAATCGCCACATACCTCTTCCAAGATTTATAATCTGTGGATAGAGTACCAAAAAAAAAGAATCCTATAAAAGCCTGGTACTGCTAGGGTAAGACAGGTGCACGAACAGTCGGATGTTGTGCGCACATTGCTGCAGTCCTTTAATATTAGGGATACTATCGTCAGCACGATTTATCTTCAAGACCATGTCAAACGTATGACTCTCACGTCGAAGGTGCGGCCAACGCTCTTTCCGATTGGGCTGATGCAGAAGGAAACCTGGACCTTCCTCATTAGGTCCTTATATATAGTTTTGTTCATAGTTCGTTTATATGGAGTTTTGTCCGTAGTTTGTATTCAGTTTAAATGTATTTTTATATTTGTACATAGTTTGTATATAGCTTTGTAAAAATTTTGTAAATCGTAGATTAAGTGGTGTGTAACGTAGATTGCCTCCCCGTGGTGCACCCTGGACAAAGCTAAATAATCTACAATACTGACTTAATTTCGTGCCTAAGACAAGTAATACCTACTTCAAAGGTATTTCTTCCTGCAACTTTGAAGCTAATGCAAAATAGCCATTCTGCTGAGAAAGCTGACAAATCCTCATTGCTTCTTGTTTCTCAATAAGAGCAGGTCCTGCTTCAAGTTCAGGCCCAGGGCCCTGATCAAGGATTCTGAAGTATATTTAACTTTATATATTTGGGAATTTTGTGGAAAATTATGGTGGCCCGGGTTAATTTAGAACAGTTTGAAATGCAAGGGAAACTAGCTGAGTGCGTAAATCCCCATGTAAATATTTAACCTAAAGGGACGATTATTTTTAGATTTATTTGCTTTAAAAATAAATGTTTCACAGGGTTATTGTGGCACTCTAAGAACATTAATATCAGACAGTATAAAGCAGACCGGTTCGGGTTAAAAAAATGGCCTTATTGACACCTCTTTGTCATATTACAGGATTAGTACCATTTTGACCGTTATTTTTTTTCTCTGAACAAAATTTTTCTTATCCATGAAAAAATGTTGGAAAAATAACAAAGTTAATGTATCGAATTTCTAAAAATACAACAAGAATCCAAAGAATAAATTTGGACAACCACCACAAAATGCTTCTACTGTAATTAAAAAAAAATTGTTTCTGGACAAAAATAAAAAAGAGGAATGAAAAATAAGAAGGCTTCTAATTTTTATTTTATTTTTTTTATTTTTGGCTAAAAACAATTTTTTGTAAAATTACAATAGGAGCATATGGTGGTGGTTGTCCAAATTTTGTTGTTGGATTCTTGTTTTATTTTCAGGAATTATATACATTAAATTGAGTATTTAACGTGAAATAGGATTTTGAATTTGATTTTAATCTAATTTAAAACTCTTAAATCTCAATAAACCAAGTTTTTGTAAAAAGAAATAGTTATTAGTGCGCGCGTAGCGCGTGCAATATTTTAGTGATTCTACAAAATTGCTAGGTATGTGAGATTGATCCTATAATATAACTCCGCAAAGTTTGAGAATGTTTGAAATGAAGCCTGAAAATTTATTTAAAAATTGTCTATATGATGCTTAAAAAAAAGATTTTTTCATATAAATTATCAGTAATATTTTTTGTTCACATAAGTTAGTCCAATTTGATTTCACAACATCATAGCTTTATGAGAAATTGGTAAACATTGTTTTTACGAATGTGGTTGATTGTACTGATAATAATTTGTACTGGAGGTATGAAAACACTTATATTTTATTGGTAGAAGAAGACATTGCGGGATCTAATAAATCACGTTTTCAATTTTCACAGTTTATTTTAGCCTAAAAGATATCCTTACGCATCTTCCACGTAGTCGACGCCTATTGGAAGTTTTCATAATTCTGAAGGTTTTGTGTGTAATAATGACCGATAGTGATCAGTATATATAGCCGTGAATATTTTCAAATTGTCTCGCTCACTATTCAGGAAATCTTCTTGTGAAAATGAAGATCCACGTCAGCGCTCTGCTTCTTACCATTGGGGTTGTCATGCATTTTGGTAGTGAGTATACTCAATATAATATAAATCTTAAATCTAAATATAAAATGTTACATACTTCAAGGATAACATAGTCGAACCTATTGAGCTCAAGCTCAAAATGAGCATTTAAACAAAGTTACATTTTAAGTTGTTAAACCATTTTTTACCCGCTTATTCAATTTTTATGGTATTTCTGTATGTATTCTTGAACGGTGTTTCTAAAACTAACTTTATATTTTTTTTAGCATAGATATTTTCAGAGATATGCAAGATTTAATATTCAATATCACGTAAAAAATGAAAAAAATTATATTATGCACGTGCAAAAACGTGAAAAAACATAAGGTCATTTTCAAGAACATAGGATTATAGTATATGCATCAGGCTTTAATTTAAGCCCTACTAAAAACCGTCAGCATTTCCGGTTGGCTTGATACGTGGTTTCAGAGAAAACCATGTAGTTTTATTTTTCATTTTAAACCTGTTTTTCGAAAACGCAAAAAGATAGAGTATTACTTGTATTCATATTTTACGGAAAAATCATACTGAAATGTACCATTAACTGATGGTAAACAAAGTCTTGTTATCGGGTATTATTGAAATCTTCTCTAAAAACATATGTCGAACTCAAAGATGCTTTGATTTGCGTTTTACCCGCTTTCACAGTTTTTCGTCTTAAATCTATGGAATGTTTAATTCTTCAATTTCATGCTCTTAATAATGTCAATACATAATATTATTTTATTCCTAAATCTTTCGTTAATTAATTATTAATTCCCAAGAACTTAAACTTCTGAGTTGCTTAATTTTGACTACAATGAAATTAAAATGGTTTATTATTTCATTCCTAATTTCAAATTTTTTCTGCAAAAAATTATTCAGATTAAAATGTTATTTATAAACTCATACATTTGAAAATTGGGAGTATTCGCGTTCAGAGTTGTGCAACCTTGAATAATGTCGACGTGTTGTAACTACAGCTTCGGCAAAGATAACGTTGAATCAACACAAATCTGTTTTTCTCGAATATTTGGCCAAACTGTGAGCATGCGTAGTACAATGAGAATAATTTTACATAAAAGTTCTTTTTTTGATACAAGGTTATCTCTGCTGAGGCTTCAAACATTGCTCAATTTTGGGCAGGACAATCATTAAATTTTATTCTCCTTTTCCATCAATGTTTCATTATACTGTTCCAGATGATTGCATTTGTAATCGTATAATCCTACCTTAAATATCCTACGAAACACCCATTATTCCACATGATAATAAACTTTTTATAATTAAATAGATTAATTTGACAGTATTTTACTTTATTCAGGGAAACTTATTATTCAATTTGATAACAAACGATAAGATGAATTTGTAATAATATACTAATATATATATTCGTTTACAAATAATTTTTAAACAATAATTTTTTTGATGTTCAAAATAAATAGTAATTCAGATAATTATATATTTAGTCTACAGGAAATTAAAAAACAAGTGTTGATTGATGAACAAGAATACTTGATTAAAATCCGTTAAACAATTTGGTGGATTTGAAGACGGCCGTTTTATTTCAGTGAGAGCTGTAAGAAATGAAATTAGTTTGCATGGGCATGATTATTTCCACGTTAAAAATTTGGTGACCATTGATCATTTGAAATTCAAAGGAATTAAAATTGGATTGAATTTTTTGAAGTAAAAACAATTGAGAATATTTCAATTTAGAAACATTAAACTTAAACCTGATTAAAATTGAATCCAATGTGTTTTAACAATTCGAAGGTTTCGTTTTGTTTTTACATTCAAATCCTATAATGAGAAGGTATTAGATTTGTGCAAAATATGACCCCCCCCCCCTCCCTGTTTTTGTCAAATCTCTACGTTTTAAGACCCCCTGAACCCAAAAAACAGGTTTTCACAAAATGTCTGTCTGTCTGTTTGTCTGTAGATTTTTAGTTTGTTAGCACGATAACTTTCAAAAGAATTAACGTGTTATGTTCGGCTTTGTTATACTCTTTGTGTGTCCTAAAATAAAGGTCAAGTTCGTTAGCCAGCCATTTTGGATAAAAATTCAAAAAGTGAGCACATTTTGAAAAGTTTTGAGAACACTTTTTTTCAATACTAAAATATTGCATGGACGGATGTTGATTGTACTCAATAAGGCGAACAAAATGTTCCGATGACTTTTTTTATAAGAAAAAAATTACCGGAGTTATAGCATTTACAAAATTCCAAAAAACAAACGAAAATGAACATTTCAAGCCAAACAATACGCGATATGAAAAAAAGTCGAACATACAAAAATGTTTCTTTCTGAACAGCCTACAATATTTATTAAGGACTTTTTCAAATTTTTCTGAATAATTGAAAATTCACATTTTTTTGCACAAAAAAAAATAAAAAATAAAAAATTTCATTTTTCGGTCAAACCATACAAGATACGAAAAAATATGACTCGACAAAAATTGTGCACTCCAAAAAGATCTATAAATTTGTTATTAATCACTTTTTGATGGGACGCGTAGTTTTTGTTTTATTTGCAAAAAACTGATTTAAGAATAAAAGAAATTACATTTTTGGACAAACGACACAAACCGCAAAAAAAATTGAAGAACAAAAGTTTTTATTTCAGAAAAAGCTACAAACTTTTTATTAATCATTTTTTGATCGGATGCGTAATTTTGGTTTCAATCGTGAGAAATAACATTATCAATAAGAAATTTTTGTTGAAAAACAACGCAAGGCATGAAAAAAGATAAATAGACAAAAGTTTTTCGACAAAAAAAGATCTAGAAATTTGTTATAAACTTTTGTTATAAAAATACGTTCAAAATGAAAACATTAACTTTTTGGAAAAACGATACACGCTACAATAACATTTTCTCTGACAAGTTTTTGCCTCAATTACATTTACAAATTTTCTTAGAACCACTTTACGCTGGAATGAATATTTTTCCTTTGAATCCAAAAAAATTGCATTGAACATAGACAAATTAAATTCATGGAAAACCGACACAATTTTCAATAAAATGCATAATAACAAAATGTTTTTTTTTATAGTATGTTTTTAATATCAATGCATATTATGAATTGCAATGATATACATTTATTGAAATGATGTAACAATTTTGACGGTAGCTGAGGATAAAATTAAATGCAAAATCAGAAACAAATATTAAAGTGATCATGATAAATACAATTTGTACTTTATTTTGAGATATCTAAATAAGCAATCACAGGCCGACGTACAGAAATAAATATAATATACATTTCATATAATAATGTTGAACATATAATGTAGAAAATTTCGAAAATGTTTAATTTTTAACAATGAAATATGAATTTTGAATTAAAACTCGAAAATTAGTTCCATTTTTAACCAAGAAGTTGCTTTTCTAACAGAAAAAGATGACTTATGAAAGACGAATTTTCCATCCAAAATGACGATCTTTTAACAAAAATGGTTCAATTCTCAGCCCGAAAATATGAATTTTCATTCAAACAAATTTTCACAAAAATAAATGAATTTTCCATCAAATATTTAAATTTTCAACATATAGTGATGAATTTTGAAATAACTTCTTGACCAAAAAACAAGAAGTTTTCACAAAATAGTTGAATCTTCAACCGTAAAGATGAATTTTTAACAAACAAGATTAATATTGGACACAAAAAGCAACGAATTTTCATCAAAATAAATTTAAAAAAAAAAAGTTGAATTTTCAAGAGAAAAGGGTGAATTATCTAAATAACAGTTGGAATTCAACCCGCATACATAATTTTCCAGAAGAAAGTGAATCTTCTTTAAATTAGTTCAATTTTCATCCAAACAGTTCAATTTTAATAAAAGTATTTGAATTTTCAGCCAAACATATGATTTTTCAAAATAAAAGAGGATGTTCAACCAAATTGTTAGTATTAAGCCAAAAAGATGACATTTTCTACAAAAAAGTTTAATTTTCTACCAGAACATATAAATTATCAGCTCAAAGGATGAATCTTCAAGCAAAGAAAAATTGATTTTTTAAGCAGGAGTGTAACTTAAAACCAAGTAGTTGATTTTTCACACAAAAAAGATGAATTCTCAAGGGAATAAGGACTATTTATTTGATATTTTAATCAAAAGAAACTTCAATTTTGAATAGAGAACCGTTAAATTCAACCAAAAAAGTTGAAGTTCCAAAAAAGCAGTTGAATTCTCAACCAAAACATATTAATTTTTCAACAAACAGTTGCATTTTAAATAAGAGCGATGAGTTTAACTAAGACGATTAGTTTTCCAATAATGGAATGATTGATTTTTCAACCAAATAGATGCACTTTTGATAAAAAATAAATCAATTTTTAACTAAGTAATTAAACCTTTAAACAATTACATAAATTTCTTAACCCTTGTGTTACAACCCGGGTATCCGGGTACCCAACGACGTGCATTTTGTTAAATAAATTTGTCGCCTAAAGAAATAGGCTAAAATACTCCCGGATCCCCACGATTTGACTCATTTTCCATCGAATTATGCATTAAAAAGTTTTATTTATCTTTTTTAACTAAACAAATTTTCAATTTGAAAAAAGTGCATGTATAGACCATCCGGGTACAACAAAAATCACTATTAATTTTATTTCGAAAATAGCCAAAAAAAGACGACGTTTTTTGAGGTTAGAAAAAAACCCAGGTCGTCATTGGTGCGAATTCTTTTGGATAGTAACACAAGGGTTATCGCATATTACAAGCTGTACTACTGCAGGGCCATTTTTCGGAAGCTTTGTTCTAATTTATCATCAGGAAACGTAGTGAATGTTATCCAAGTTCGTAACGTTACTTCTACTGACCCCCCGCCCCCCCCCCCAAATATCACTATTAACAATTTCAGTTTTAAGCGGGATCTCCCTCTCATCCCTCTCAAATTGTTAACGTAATTTATGGACGGTCCCTAATGGAAGACCCCTAGGGCATCTTCAATTCAGAAAATTAAAAAATTTCGAGTTCGCTGGAATAATTTTTTAATAGAGAATCCATAAATTTGTGCTTCCAGTGTCAAGTTCAATGCCATCTTCACCACCTAATCAGCCGACATCGCCACCTCGTAATCAGCGGAGAGAGCCACCTTACCAGCCTCCGTTTCAGGATCGACCAGTGTTCGATAAAAATACTGGAGAACTTCTTACAATATTCCATAAATGGAGGCGTTTTAACATCGACAAAATAGTATTTGCAGGTGAGACCGATAATTCAAGAAATAAAATACAATTTAGACCAAAAAGCATGGAATTCTCAAACGTCTCATCGTTTATGATTGAGGGCCCAGACGCATTGAGGGCACATACAATTTTCACTTGTGAAAACGCAGTCCCCTTGGAGGTTTTCAAATAAAGTTTTAAATTTTAATTTCATTGTTATCTGGAGGTTCAATTTTAATGCAAATCTCTTCCTAACCAAAAAAAAAAAAATAGCAGACAGAATCGCCTCACGACAAAAATTATTTTTCTAATGCTTCTACAATTTATAAGATTTATAGTTCGCCATATTGGATCAGGAATTTCCAATTTGGAAATAATGATATCGGCTTTAAATTCAGCGAGCTCGAACTAATAAATATGTCAGTTTTTTTAAAGTTTCTAAGACTTTTCAAATTACCGTTAATAAGGGCGGATCCATGAATTTCAAAATTTATTTTTCAGGTACATAAAAAGTACTTAAGGGGTCTTAATTTCCTTGACAAATTTGAGCCTCCTAATTATCAGACCGTGTTTTTAGTTGTTTTTTTTTCTCTGAAATTTCATGTTATGTATGTCCCTTTGAGACGGTTCGTAAGTTTTGACCCTCCTCCCTCCAAAAAAAAGATAAACTCACAACAAAAAGATGATATTTAATATTTTAACATGGGGAATATTTTTATTTTTAATCAGAAACAGGCTGAATTAAACCAAAAGAGTAGAATTTTTTAGCAAAATACTTAAAAACCACAACAAAGAAAGAGTTTCCAGTCAATGAAGAAAAAATTTTCATTCAAAATGTAGTACCTTCATGTCAAAAACCAAGAATTTTCAACCGAAACGATTAATTTTCTACTTTAATACACAAACTTTCTACAAGATACATGAATTTTTACCCGAATAGAGAACTTTCAAGCTAAAACGGTGAGCTTTCCACAAAAAAGTTCAATTTTCAATAAAATGATTACATTTGCAATCAAAAAGATGAATTTTCAATCAAGAAAATTAATTTTCTATCAGGAGGGATGAATTTTTAACAAATAACATAAATTTTCAACCGCATAGTTAAGTTTTCAAACTAAGAAGATCAGTTTTTGACCAAAAATGTAACACATAAATTTTAGATCGGAAAAATTTAATATGAAAAAAATCGTACGGAAAATAGTTCAATTGTTTGACAAAATCTATGGAATTTTTAAGACAAACAAATGAATTTTCTTTACAAAGCAGTTGAATTTTGAAGCCGAAAATATGAAGTTTCATCAAAAAAAGTTCCTTTTTAATTGAATAGTTATATTCTAAGTTAAAAAAAAAGTATTTTCCAACGGAGAAAAGGAATTTTCAACAGAATACATAAGTTTGTAACCAAAAAGTTGAATTTCTATTCTAAAGAAAAAGTTCATTTTCAACCAAAAATGCAAAAGTTGAATTTCTACATCAAAACATTAATTTTAAATAAAAGAAAACTAATCTTCTACAAATCAGTTACATTTTCTACTACATAGTCAAATTTATTACCTAACTGTTGAATGCTCATGACAAAGAGACAAATTTTCTACAGCCAACAGTTAAATTTTCAACCAGAAAATATAAAATTTCAACTGAAAATTTGATTTTCAACGAATTAGTTTAATTTTGCGTCTCATACTTTCTTCACGTATCTGTCGTGGTTTGGCGTAAAAACGGAATATTCCATTTTTGGATAGCATTTTAGAAAGATGAAACCATAACCGTTGGTCCAGGTATTCTGATTGAAAAATTCGTTCTTTCTTTTAGGACCTGAAAAAAGTGTGCCAAAGCTCAATTCGATCCGATTATTTTGTCAAGAGTTATCGTGTTTACCGACGATCTCAAAACATGAATATCCGCTGAAAAGTTGGGGCGTCAAATTTTGGACAATTCTAACACTTTCTCAATCATCAGTGATAAGACTGTAAAAAATAAACTTCTAACCCATTAGTTTAATTCCTAACTAAAATTATGAATCATTAACCAGAAGAACGATTTTTTAATTAATTTGTTCAACCTTCAGCCAAGGTGTTACATTTTCAAACTGAACAGATGAATTTTTATTATCAATTGTACTTGATGTAAGACAGCATATACAAATTCTTGACTCCCCCCCCCCCCCTTCACGAACGTTCTTCGAAAAAAATTCACAATCAACCCCTCTACAAGAATTTCTGGATCCGCCCTCGATATTCAAATGATTACTGACTTTCTAAGGATTTTCTAGGACGAGAAATTCGAAACAGCTTTTCTCTGTGACTTTTTCCGAAATTTTGCACTTGAAAAGTTTCAGCCTTATCAATGGAACATCCATTTTGGTCAATTTTTCCCGCAATGTTTAAATTCGAATGATGATTATCAGCTTGTGTAGTGGAAGAGGGAGTGTGACCTTTATATCCCCCCCCCCCTCTAAACGAGGAAAAAACATTTTGAGATCATAACAAGCATGAAATTTATAAAAAAATTCAAAATCAGTGCATTTTTAAAAAAATTTTCACCACAAGTTTATTTGTATAGAAGTTTCTCGAAAAACTTTTGTTTAATTTCAGAGCATATGAATTTGATCGATGGATAACTCATATTTCACATTGACCTAACTAATCCAACACTTCTTTAATAAAACAGATTTTCGTCGAACAAATGGGATTTTTTATCGAAAAGTATTTGCTGAATTAATAAATAAGCCGTGGTCAAGATATCAAGTCACTCCTTTGTATATTTTTCTTCAAAATTTACTTCCACTTTGGTTGTGCAAACGTACCTGCCCCATCCCTAGTAGTTTTAGGATTATGATTTTTTTAAACATATGAATAAATTAATAACTATATTTTTCTTTCACAACCAGAAAAGGACCCAAATGATATTCCTGATCTTTTTCGGTTGTGGCGTGTAGGACCTCCTGGTCTGCATGGAAATTACCACGAACACAAGATTTACTATGCGCATGGTATGTTATAAAATAGTTCCTACTTGAATTAAAGTGCATGTGATAGTCCAGGCACTTCATGCAAAAAAGCCCTTTTCACCTAGAAACCCTGCATGAATTACCTACATTTTTCCTGAAATTTCGGAAAAAATTAATTTTCAACAATAAATATAATTTTCTACTCAAACAGTTTTGTACAAACATGTGAATTTTCAGTCGAATAGATGAATTTTCAACCAAAAAAATGAATTTTTAAAGAAGGAGAAAAATATCTACCAAAAAATACGAATCTTCAGCGAAAGACATAAATTCTTAAGAAAGTAGTTAAATTTCTAATAAAGAAGATTAATTTTCCTGCAAAAATGACGAATACTCATCAATGTACATAAATTTTCTCTCAAACAGTTGAATTTTTCACTGGAAAAAGTTCTTTGTATATACATGGATTTTCAACATAATGGTGGAATTTTTGAGCAACAACATAATTTTCTAAGAAGAGACAAATTTCCAAACCAAAGAGATAATTTTTCAAGCAAGAATAATAATTTTCTACCAAAGAAGATGAATCTTCAACAAAATACATTAATTTTGAACCAAGCGTGGTTCTATTATATTAAAAATTTGCATTACGACCACTAAATAAACCGCTGCAGAAAAAAAACGTACCTACCTAGTTAAAGAGATAAGAAAACTAGCAGATGCTTGGCCTATCAAGGCACATGTTAATGTTGAACAAACTTTGCTCAAATTTTGAGTATATATAATTTTCCTTATGTAAAAAAAAAATTGTAGATATTGAAAAAAAAATTTAATTTTGTGGACAATAATTGGTAGACTCGCAGTTAAGCACAATTTACATAGCACTTATAAGTTGATCGTTTCTCTTAATCTTTAAATTGATTAATAAATTTTTTTTTATTACGTTATCAGATTTTTATTACAAGGGGGATACAATCGAACCCCAAAGGAATGATCTTGTAGTGGATCCTACAGGTGTGTCGATTGTGGGAATGTTTGGTGATGGTGGCCGCTATTATGAAATTGTTCGCCGAATTTACCCTTAATTTCTTTCTTCTCGAAGTTCACCTCAACGAACCTTGCCTGTCCACTGCTATCGTTCTGAAACGTACCTGGGTCTCACATTTTGTTTTTCCTGTCTCAAGGCGTACGCAGATGTTGAAGGACTCACGGGTACCCATGGAATTTTCCATGAGTTAAGCTTGCCTTTAGTGATGCCTGTATGTTTGAAAATCGTCTAATTTTCATATAATGTCATTGTTTTTTTTTAATTTAAAAAAGCATGTTCAAAAAGGCAGGCTTGGCTCAACAACTAGAATAACATTTTAAGTCGTCAATAGTCCCAGGTTTTTAATGTAATCATTAATATATGAATTAAAACGTTAGTTATACGCCATAATTATTATTATTGCACAGTACTGTGATCTAATATATTTATATATTATATTACAAAGTCTTAGCATTATTATAATTACGACTGTTATAATTCAAATTTTTTTTTATATCATAGCAATTTCACTGTTCTATATTACGGATTATAATCTTATAGAAGTTACGTTATAATCGTTATTTCCTATTACGATTATATTGTTAGAATTAAGATATAATTATACTAGCGTTATATGGATAGACATGAAGCAAGGCGAGAGCAGGTGTCAGGCACAGCACGTTAGGACAGCAATTCAAGGAATGATCTGATTCACAGTGCGTTCACTCTGTGAGACTTAAATGAGAAATTAGGGAGCACGATATTTAGCGAATGCGACTCCTAGGGGGAATAGAATGAACTAAATCGCGCTGAGTAGACCTCTCCCTCCCCCCTTACCCCTAATCGTAATTTCCTTTTCTTCATTTGAGCACCATTGTTTTCATTTCAAGTATAATTTATATTGAAGAAAAATTATTATTTAAATATGTTTGCAGAAGTTGATCTCTGTACTTATTAAATTGAAATACAAGTTTCGTCTTAGGCAACACATTTCGAGGTTAGCAATGATGTTCGAACCTCTTAAAATATGTACAGCGAAACTTGTATTACTAAAAAAGAGTGAACACCATAATTGACATCATCAGGAGCAAACATATTTCAATAAACACTCTTCTTTAATATAAAATACACTCAAAATCCTGAAATATTCTGGCGTGCTACCAGGTTCTACGACGTACCGAGTTGACAAGTCCCCTGGCCCCTGTAAGTTCGCAATTATTTTTGCATATTTTTGAAAGCATGCGCCGCCTATCGGGAATAGAAAACACTAAACACGGTCTCATTTTTCCCCATTAGAGTGAACGCACTGTGATCTGATTAGAGCGTTGGCCCCAAAAATCCCCACGGAGTAGGAATAGCCACGCAAAGCTGTCCCCTCCAACGATCCGGTAGCCAATCAGGCACAAGCCGGCCCGCCAGGCCCAGCTGCCGCGCGCTCCCCAGGTATGTCTTCATAGAGGCTGTGTGTTTCAGCCAGAGATCCATTCGGTCTCATATCTCACATAAAAAACCATGGATAGTTGCCTTCACTCGCTGACGCTTGACACCTGCTAAGCCTTGCTTCTTCTGTCTCACTAAGAATCACCAACCACTACGGCCATCTTCCTATCCCTTTATGTGTCTGTCACATTAGTGTATTTAGTTTTTAAAATATTATATTCTGTAGTTGTCGAGAAATTATATTGTACATAAATTTGTCCTTCCACCTTTTAGGTAGCTCTCACTTCCAATTTCGTTTTCAGTAATGCTTTAAGGCAGCAATTGGTCACGCTTAAATAATCAATATTTATTGAAATAGCAGTTGTTACAAGTTCAAGTCCGTCGACATCCCGTAAGGCTTTTTGCAGGTCGAATTTCAACGTTGTAAAATTTGATGAATTTCTGTATTTTATTTTAAAAAAACATTGACAACAGTGTAAGGGTTGGGCAGTACCAATTCATTTTTCTTCGATTTGAAGAGCCAGTCGTTTCCGGTATATAGTTGTCGTCAGTAACAGTATTTGAAATTTACTTTCGATGTAATTTGCTTGACAACTCCGGTTGTGGTGTGTTTTTGAATAAACATTTATTATTGAGTTCGAATAAATTTTGTTATTGACGTCGATCCCTCTCATCTTAACATCAGCTGTATTGTGTGGAGCGTGCAAATAAGAAAAAAAAACATTTATCTATAAAAGATATACAAATGTACTCAAGACCGTTTTCTGCTACGACTTATAATTTTTGCTTTACTCGCGATAACGCTTTTAACAAATTATGAATTCAATTTACTGACCATAATATGCGAGATATGCAAACATCACATATGAGAAAATTTGTTGCCCTTAGAAGACATACAAATGTACAGCCGACTATTTTTTACTTGGTTCTTGTTTTAACCGGGATTAGGCTTCTAAAATTTTTTTAAAAATTCATTTTCCGGATAAACTATGCAGCATACGAAAAAAGTCCAAATGACACATGCTGACTTCTAAGGAGACCCACAAAGTCGCCTGTAAATATTTTTAGATTGAACACATAACGCCAACTGACGTGACGCTAGAGATTTTTATTAAGTCTTAATAAAATCTTGAACAAAATTTTTTGTTTGATTGAGAAATTCTTTTAAAAAAATTGATTTTTTTTAATTTAACTTGAAAATTTGATTCAAATTTATGCAGAATTTTGAGCTCTATGTCTATATTGAACGTACCCTCTACACATACTGAGCTCTATGTCAATTTTGGGTCCTATGTCAGTTTCGGGCTTTATATCAATACTGGTTTATACGACGGACGGACGGATATCATACTTAAACTATAAGGGTCTATACCAGAAGCTCGAAGTCGAATCTTTGATAAAAAAAAAACACTTCAACCAGAAAAAATTAATTCTTAACAAAAAATATAATAGTTGTTTCTACCCAAAAAGATATCGATTTTAAATCAAAAACAGTCGTATCTAACCAAACAAAAAAAAATGAATTCTCAACGAAAAATGAAACAGTTGATATTTGAATCAAAATATTTTTTAACTTTGAATAAACAACAAATGGCTTTCTCAATCAAAAGAGATAAATGTTTAGGCCAAAAAGACGAAATTTTAACAAAAGTTTCGAATTTTCAACCGGAAAAGATTTTTCAATCAACAGCAAAAATTTTTCTAACTAAATTGTTGAAAGGAATAGTTAAATGTTGAATGTGAAAAATGTAAAATGTGAAAATGGAATGGGTAAATGTTCAATTGGCAGTCGAAAACTTGATTTAAAAAAAAAAAAATAATAATTTCCACAAAATACTTTGATTTGCGAACAGAGAGATGGATCTTCAACTAATAAAATAGATTTTTAACATAGATATTTTGATTTCCAATAAAGAACTTAAATAAAACAAAAAAAGCAAATTATCAACAAAAGATTTGACTTTTTAACCAAGAAAGATTTCTCAATTAATAAAGACGAATAAAGACGTATAAAGACGAATTTTTGAAAATAGTTGCATTTTCAACCCAGAAGATGAATTTCATACAAGAGGGAACAAATTTTAAAGAAATAGATGAATTTCCAATAAAAAAGATTTAATGTCTATGAAGAAACTGGACAAAAAGTGAAATATTTAAATTCTTAGAAAAAACTAATTTTCAACTTAAAAAATTGGAACCAAAGAAATGACATTTCAGCCAAAAAGATTAACTTTCTACCGGAAAAGAATAATTTTCAACAAAATACATGAATTTTCAGCTAAGGAAGTTTGACCTTCAACCCAGAATGAAATAGTTAAATTTTCAGTTAGAAAAATTAATTTTCAACAACGAAAAAAGAGCTAATTTTCACTTCTTCAAAGAAGGTTATTTTCAACCAAAAAGATTAATTGTCTGCCGAAAAGGATCAACTTTTTACAAAATACCTGAATTTTCAATCAAAAAGGTGAATAAGTCACCAAGAGGATTAATTTTCTACCGGAAAAGACAAATTTTCAACAAAATACATAAATTTTCAACCAAATAGTTAAATTATCAACAGAAAAAAAAATATTTGCCAACTAAAATCATCGATCAACAAAAAAAAATCAATTTTTAACACAATAGTACACTTCAAGCTAAGTAGTTGAATTTTAAACCAAGAAAGGTTTTTCTTTCGCTATGTACGATTATCGAAAATCTTGAAAATTTAACCAAATACTGCTTTAAATACCCTATAAATTCCAGATTCATCGTTTTTCTCTCTATTAAGTATTCATCTTGAAAAATATGGAAACACTCTAAAGTGTAAAATTAGGTAGTGAAATTTGTGATATTACAGCATCAATACCATTTTGACTTTTTTTTTTCTCTAAATAAAATTTTTCTGTCAAGTCTATAAATGTTGAAAAATAAACAAAGTTTTTGTCTAAAGAAAGAGTCATTAGTGCGCGCGTAGCGCGTTCAATTTTTTAGTGATTCTAAAAATTTGCTGGTATGTGAGATTGATCCTATAATATAATCCCGCAGAGTTCGAGAATGCCTAGTATGGATCTTTAAAATTCATTTATAAAATTTCTGAATAATGCTTAAAAAAAGGATTTTTGATATAATTTATTAGGAATATTTTTTGTTCAAATTAGTTGATCCACTGTGATTTCACAAATTCCTAGCTTGACGAGAAATTGGCAAACATTCATTCTATAATTGTGGTTGATTGTACAGATAATAATTTGTACTTGAGATATGAAGACACCTGTATTTCATTGGTAGAAGAATATACTCCAGGTTCTAGGAAATGACGTATTAATTTTAACAGCTTGTTCTAGCTTGAATGATATCGTAAAACTTTTTCCACGTACTCTACGCCTATTGGAAGTTTTCATAATTCAGAAGGTTTTGTGTGTAATAATGACTAATAGTGATCAGTATATTTACCGGTGAATATTTGCAAACTGTCTTGCTCACTTTTCAGGAAATCTTCCTGTGAAAATGAAGATCTACGTCAGCGCTCTGCTTCTTACCATTGGGGTTGTCCTACATTGTGGTGGTAAGTATACTCAATATAATATAAATCTTAAATCTAAATATAAAATATTACATACTTTCAGGATAACAAAGTCGAACCTATGGAGCTATAGTTCAGAATGAGCAATTACATGAAGTTCCAAATTCTTAATTTCTTAAACAATTTTTTTACCCGCTTTTCTAAAAAATTAAAACAGAAAGAATATTTTCACCTCAAGGTTCATATTCGACGGAAAAACATACTGGAATGTCTCATAAATTGATGATAATCAAAATCTTGTCACATAGTGTTACAAAAAAAAAAATTGTACCACTAAGTTACAACATTTGATAAAATTCATGTTTATTCCATTCTTATGGCATTTCTGCGTGTATTCTTGAACGTTGTTTCTGAAACTAACCTTATATTCTTGTAGCATATATATTTTTGGAAGAGATGCACGCTGAGACAAACATTTTTCGGATCGCGCCTGATATTGGTCGTATTCAAAATATTTTTGTTGTCGAAAACTTTTGGTTTTCTATTGTTTAATCTCATCCCGTCCCGACTTCAATATGCAAGCAAGATCGGGCAAGATGCACGATAATGTTCACATTGTGAGTTTGACCATTCGCGTAATTCTAAAAAATAAGGTAGCAGAATTTGAACATTATGGAAGTGTATTTACGAAGAATAAGAAGGCCGAAAAGAACCATCGTCAATTTCGAGCTCATCGTAGTAATTATTTGATACAAAATCAAGTAATTAAGTATAATAGTTTTACCAAATCTAACCAATTTATTGATAAACCCTCAGGTTAGAAAATTGTAAACAAATTTAAAGCTCAAAAGGGTAGACAAAATAAAGGAACTAGTCCAATTTCTCGTAACCACTGAAAGAAGAAAACAAATGAAAAATTTTGTTAGACAGAAATGAAATTCATTTTAGTAAAAAAATTATTCATAGCAGAATAAAGCAACTTTAAATATAACAGGGTGTCTAAAAAGTCCCGGGACGGTTGGATATTTCCTCAGGTAAAATATTTTTCAAAGAAGTGAAGGTCATTCTTGAAGTAAATTTCAACGGGGAATTCAATGGTGACCTTTATGTTGACCTTGGAGTTGACCTTCATGGCTTTTTGAAGATCAACTGTGTTTTTTTAAAATGGAAACGCCCTTTTTTTACATCTGTAATCGATAGAGCGGAAAATTCTACGTTCAGATACGTACCCAAGTCATAGGTCAATTTTAACGTTCAAGGTCAATTAGAGGTTATTTGATATAAACAAAGTTTTCCAAGAGGTCAGTGCAATTCCTGAAGTAAATTTCAACGAGAAATTCATTGGTGAGCTCTGTATTGATCTTAGCGATGATCTTCAAGGTTTTTTCAAGGGTTTTTCCAAGCGTCCCCTTGCCTCTCACGCTTCCGTGAAGATGTTCGAACTGAAAACCTTGAGCTTCTTGACAAAAAGCTATGCAATTGTAAAAATGAGTTACAGCATTACGAATCATCTCCCTATCAATCAAAGTAGCCTCTTGCAGAATCCGATTCTGCAATTCGTCTAAGCTTTGGGGTTGCGTTAAGTATACTTTGCTCTTTAAATAACCCCAAAGAAAATAGTCGAGAGGCGTCAGATCAGGAGATCTAGCAGGCCACTCGATTTCACCCCTTCTTCCAATCCACCTATGAGGGAACTGAGTATCCAAATATGCTCGAACCACCCTACCGTAATGAACCGCTGCTCCGTCCTGCTGAAACCAAATATTTTGAAAATTATCTCCTGTAATCTCCCTTATTCTTGGTACAATTTGGTTTCTGAGAAGCTCTTCATATGCACGGGCATTGAGATTACCATCATGAAGACAGGGCCTATCAATGTATGATTCAAGATACCGGCCCAAATATTAATCTTTTGTGGATATTGTGTGTGACTCTCCAACATCCAATCAGGATATTGTGTCGGACCAATATCTACAATTTTGCCTGTTAACTTCACCTTTTAAAGTGAAAGTAGCTTCATCTGAAAATACTGTATTGTATAAGAAAAGAGGATCTCTACCAATTCTGTCCATCATAATTTCACAAAATTCAACCCGATGATCAGGATCGTCTTCATTGAGCTCTTGTACCAGATGAACTTTGTAAGGATGGAAATTAATGCTTTTTAAAATATTTCGCAATGTCTCAGGAGCAACGTCACGCTCATCACTAGCTCGACGAAAACTAAGGTGTGGGTTTTCAACAAATGCTTGGGCTATGTCCATCTGCATCTCTTCAGATCCTGCAGATTTTGGCCGACCAGTTCTCTGAAGGTCCTTGATAGATCCATGATTCATAAAGCGCCTTACAGTTCTTTCAATTGTTGATTTTGAGACAGGATTTAACCCTTCTCTATTACGAAAAGTGCGATTAAAAAGCAAACGAACTTGATCAGAAGATCGAACTCGATCTCCCCAACCACGCATCATTAATACAGATACAATCTCTCGTTCCGAAAGTTTATCTTGCGCCATAATAATCTTTTAGCGAAAGATAGTAAGTATGTACTCGTAATACGTAAATTTAGTTTCGATTCGTAATATTCGTATGGAGATAGAAAAACGGTATAGGACTTATGGTATCGTCTTAGGTATTGACTTATGTATCGAAAAACGGTATAGGACTTTTAAATATAACTCTTTGGGGAGGAACGGGAACTCTCAAAAGAACTCCTGGAACTTTTAATGAAAAATTTCCTATATGATTTTACAATATTCAAAACGCTGTAGCCAAGATCAATACAGAGCTCACCAATGAATTTCTCGTTGAAATTTGCTTCAGGAATTACACTGACCTCTTGGAAAACGTTGTTAATTTCAAATAACCTTTAACTGACCTGGAACGTTACAATTGACCTATGACTCGGGTACGTACTTGAACGTAGTATTTTTCGCTCTATCGATTGCAGATGTGCAAAAAGGTGGTTTCCATTTAAAAAACAAAACAAATTTGACCTTCAAAAAGCCATGAAGGTCAACTTCAAGGGCAAAATGAAGGTCACCATTGAATTCCCCGTTGAAAAATACTTCAGGAATTGCACTGACCTCTTGGAAAACTTTGTTTATTTCAAATAACCTCTAATTGACCTTGAACGTTACAATTGACCTATGACTTGGGTACGTATCTGAACGTAGAATTTTCCGCTCTATCGATTGCAGATATAAAAAAAGGGGGTTTCTATTTCAAAAAACAAAGTTGACCTTCAAAAAGCCATGCAGGTCAACTTCAAGGTCAAAATGAAGGTCACCATTGAATTCCCCGTTGAAAAATACTTTAGGAATTTCACTGAACTCTTGAAAAACTTTGTTTATTTCAAATAACCTTTAATTGTCCTCGAACGTTACAATTGACATATGACTTGGGTACGTACCTGAACGTAGAATTTTCCGCTCTATCGATTACAGATGTAAAAAAGGGGGTTTCCATTTAAAAAAACAAAGTTGACCTTCAAAAAGCCATGAAGGTCAACTTCAAGGTCAAAATGAAGGTCACCATTGAATTCCTCGTTGAAATTCACTTCAGGAATGATCTTCACTTTTTTGAAACATATTTTAACTGAGAAAATATCCAACCGTCCCAGGACTTTTTAGATACCCGTATAGTAAATGTCCCAGTAATCGTGACGATCCCAATAACCGTGCAAATTTTTTACGATTTGAATATATTGTTAAAAATATGTTAAGAGTAACATTTAATAATAAAAACAATTAATTCTTAGCATTTTATAGTAGCGAACAACATTTCAATGCATTTAAATTAAATAAAAAGCAAGAAAATTTGCTTCACGATTACTGGGACGTTTACCTTATTATTTTGGTACTGTCTATGGTTACAGAATTTTCCGTAACGTTAGTCCTAGAAATCTCAATTTTATTTACAATTTTTTAACCTAATGGTGACATAAATGAAGTGGTTAGTTTTTGTAAAATTATTTCACGTCAGTTTGTATTAAATTATTATTTTGAAGACCACAAAGCTTCTAATGGTCTTTTTGGCCTTTTTGTTTCTTTTCATGTGATTCCACTTTTATATTTTCCAAATTCTGATGCATTATTTTTTATATTCACATGAGATGTCAAATTTTTAATTTTATCGAGTATCTTACCCGATCTTGCTCGTTTTCCGACATTCTCGACCAAAATCACGAGATACGGGACAACTTCTCGCTGTCGTCAGTCGGTATGGTTCCCGAAATCGATGTTTTCTCGTCTCGTCCCGCCCGAATGCATCTCTAAATTTTCGGATATATTTGAGATTCAATATTAAATATCACGTAAAAAATGAAAAAAAATCATATTATGCACGTGCGAAAACGTGAAAAAACATAAGGACATTTTCGAAAACCTAGGATCATAGTACATGCCTCAGGATTTAATTTTAGCCCTACTAAAAACCTTTAGCATTTCCGGTTTGCTTGGTACGTAGTTTTAGAGACCACTATGTGGTTTTTTGACTCTTTAAACCTGTTTTTAAAAAAATGCGAGTAGATAGAGCATTACTTGGATTTATATTTTACGGAAAAGCACACTGAAATGTCCCATCAATCGATGATAAACAGAGTCTTGTTATCGGGTGTTATTGAAATCTTCTATATTAACATATATCAGACTCGAAGACGCTTTGATTTGCGATTCACCTGCTTTTACAGTTTTTCGTTTTTAAGCTATAAAATGTTTAATTTTTTAAATTTTATGCTAATAATATTTTCAATACATAACATTATTTTATTTCAAGAGCTTCTGTTAATTTATTAGTCCTCAAAAACTTGAGATTTGAGTAGCTTCATTTCGACCGCACCGAAAAGAAAATGGTTTATCATTTAATTCCCAATTTCAAATTTCTTCTGCGGAAAATTATTCAGGTCAAATTAGTATATATAAACCCATACATTTGAAAATTGGAATTATTCGGGTTCGGAGTTGTGCTTTCTTGACAAATTTCGACGTGTTGTAACTAAAGATTTGGTAAAGATAAGGTTGAATCAACACAAATCTGTTGTGTTCGAATATTTGGCCAAACTGTCAGCATGTGTGGTACCATAAAAATAGTTTTACATAGAAGATTTCGTTGTTGATACAACGTTATCTCTGCTGAGGCTTCAAACATTGCTCAAGTTTAAGCACGAGAATTATTAAATTTTATTTTCCTTTCCCATCAATATTTCATTCTCAGTTCAAAATGATTGCATTTGTAATCATATACTCCTACCTTAAATAGCCTACGGTACCCACATTATTTCAGATAATAATGAAATTTGTATAATTAAATAATTTAATTTGACGGTATTTCACTTTATTCGGGGGAACTTATTATTTAATTTGATAATACACGATAAGATCAATTTCTAATAATATATATATATTGGTTTACAGGAAATGGGAAATGGGAATGGAAATGGCTTAATGGTATACTACTACTACTACAGGAAATTAAAAAATAAGTGACAATAAATTTTAATTTATCAAAAATATATTTTAATTAAATAATTGATTAAAATACGTTAAAAAATTGCTTGGCTCTGAAAACGGCCTTTTTATTACATTGAGAGCTGTAAGAAATGAAATTAGAGTGTACGGACATGGATCATTTCAAATTCAAAGGAATTAAAATGGTATTGAATGTTTTAAAGTCGAAACAAATCAGAATATTCAAATCTAAAAACATTAAACTTAAACCTGATTAAAATTGAAACCAATGTGTTTTAAAAATTCGAACGTTTCGTTTTGTTCCTTACTGTACAATATGCAGTGACTTAAATTATTATTATAATTATTATTATACCATTAAGCCACTTCCCTTTCGGGGTAGGCGTGACTTGCTCGGTTGGAAAATAGTAGTGTGTATATGGGTATATAGGTATAGAGTAAATAGGTAGGGGTTAAATAGGTATATAGGTATATAGGTGTAAACTAGGTAGGTATATAGGTATAAGGTAGATAGGTATATAGGTGTTAAGTATAGATATTTTAGATTGATCTGGAATTCTCGTTTTATTTATTTAAGGCTGTGTCTAGTCGTCCCGAAAAATTAGGGGGGTTGGTCCAATATTATTTATGTGCCCAGTCACAGGGGTGCCTTCCCGCCCCCACGAGACGTTGGAAAAGGGGTAGGTGTTTCACCAACATTATTTCTATGGCCAATCACAGGGGTGCCTTCCCGCCCCCACTCGAAAATTCGGGACGACTAGCCAAGCTTATGAAAAATATTGCACTAGTCATCCCGAATTTCGGGACGACGAGACACTGCCTTATTTAAATGACACGTTTATTCCGCAACACTGCTCCGACCCAGGTTGCTGATCAATCTCTCTAGCGATCACCCCAAGCGAAGTGCCTCACAAAATTGTTATGTATGGTGCCCCACTTGGGCCCATTAGTATCCAAGGTCTTTGTTTCAGGCGTCATGCATTCTACTGTCACTCTGTTTACAAACTATTTGTCGCCACACTTTTCTGTCCTGGCATACTACTCTAGCTTCCTTCACGTCCATGCATTTTTTCATGCAAGCTCTTGTATTTATATGGCTTCTTATGTCTCTTCGGATTAATGTCTCATTTACAGATTCTAACCTGTCTTTCGGTGGTCTACCTCTGGGCATTCTGCCATTTACTTTACCTTTATACACTTGTTTGGTCAGTCGTTAATCTTTCGTCCTTTCAAGATGACCGAACCATGTTAACTGATTTCTTTCCCATGTGTCAACTATTGTCTCTTTTGCACCACATTCTTTGAGGATTGTCTCGTTTCGGACTTTGTCCATCAGTGTTTTCCGACATATTATGTGCAGAGGTTTCATGCCAATCGCGTTAATTTTACTCCTGTCCTTTTCTTGACAGGTCCATGTCGCGCTACCGTATAGTACAGTCGGTACGAATATAGAATTATGTATGGCCAGTGAGAATGTCCTTCATGCTTGTAATAAGTTTATTCAACATTCATTGCAAGTCCTCGACTGATTCTGCCATAACAATCTTGTCATCTGCGAAAGCTAACCCACGTACCTTGACTGTTTGGAGATCTACACCTTCTTGGTCGAAGAATGCATTTCTTAGACACTTATCCATGAATAAGATAAATAGTCACGAGGACATAACGCATCCTTGTTTCACGCCTTGCATAATATCGAACCAGTCACTCAGTTTCCCATTTACCCTTACACTCGCTTTACTACCTTTATATATTGTGTTTATTGCTTGCAGGAGCCCTCCATTTACTCTGTACTCTTTAAGGACTTCCCAAAGTTTATTTCTATTTACCTTGTCAAATGCTTCTTCTAGGTCAATAAATGCACAGAAAACTTTCTTTCCTACTCTCAAGTTTTTGTCTGTGATCTGTTTTAGGCTAGATATCTGATCTGTACATGATCTTCCTGGCATAAAACCTAAATAGTTTTAAAAAACCGCATATCATTACAAAAGCACATTTTCTGATAACTTGAAAATTGTGGATTTTAGGGCAGCGGGAATTCATGAAAAATATATTGTTTACAAGGCTGTGAATAAATAATGATTCACCCTACACAAAAATGACACAAGAGTAAAAAATTTTATATTGTGCCAGAGATGAATAAAAAATTTCAAAAAAAAAAATATTTTCTAAATCAGACACTTGGGAAACAAGTATCAACAAGAGTGCAACTTATTGCTTGGTAAGAATATATAAACTTATTGAGGACTGTATATAATAATTTTAAAAAGTTATAAACATGGAAAGCGTGAAATATAGAAAAGTTTAATCAAACGACGCGATGGTGTAACATTCTTAACTCTATCAAACAATAATAAGGTGATATTGTGAAATTCTAAACGTGATGTAGCCTGTGCTATTTTTACAATTTTAAAACAACAAGGAATCAATGGACTCAAAATTAATTATACACAATCAATATTTTTATATTGAACATTTAAATAAAAGTTTTCGAATATTTATCCAAAAATATGATTTTTCAAAAGAAAAGAGGATGTTCAACCAAATTGTTAGTATTAGGCCAAAAAGATGACATTCACCATTAAATTTGTTTAGTTATCGTATTTACGGACATACAGACAGACAAACGCCATCGCCAAAACTTGATTTTCGGCTTTAAGCGGCCTCAAAAGAAATTTCCAACTAATTTTAATTTAAAAAAAAACTAGATACAAATTTCAAAAATTAATCCGTTGAAAAACTGAGGTGTGTGAAATTTCAGACGATTCTAATATTTTCTCAATCACTTATGGTGAGAAGTTGCTTTTCTAACCGAAAAATATCACAGAAAGAACAGAAGATAAACTTTACATCGATTCCCGACGAAAGATTCTTTGCAACAAAAATTAACTTCCAAGGATAAACTTTACTCAAATATCGGTTAAACTTCCTTCTGTTTTTCCACGACAAACGCATGTATTTTGAAAGACGCGAAGTTGGCTGAACAAAATTTTATCGCTCTAAAAAATTTCCTGCAACAAATTTTATTCTTAGTTTTTTGTGTGATGACTTGTCTACTATGAAAGATGAATTTTCCATCCAAAAGGACGAACTTTTTTGAAAATACTTTTTTTTTTACAAAGTAGTGCAATTTCCATTCCGAAAAGATTAATTTTCAACAGAACACGAATTCTCAACAAGTTGAATTGAACTTAAAGAAAAAGTTTTTAAAAAGTACATACATCAAAATACATACATTTTAAAAAAAGTTGAATTTTGAATAAAAAAAGGTGAATTATCTACAAATCAGTTGGATTTTAACCCGCATATATAATTTCCTAGAAAACAGTGACTTTTCTATGAAATACTTTAATTTGTATTCAAACAGTTCAATTTTAATCAAAGTATTCGAATTTTTAACCAAAAATATGATTCTTCAAAACAAGAGAGGATATTCAAGTATTAAGCCAAAAAGATGTCATTTTTTACGAAACAGTTTAATTTTCAACCAGAAAATATCAATTTTCACCTCGAATGATAAATCTGTACTCCAAGCAAGATGTATTTTTTAAACAGTAGTTTAACTTAAAACCAAGTAGTTGATTTTTCAACCTAAAAAGATGGATTCTCAAGGGAATAAGGAATATATATATATATATATATATATATATATATATATAAATTAGAAGTTTCAACAAAGCAGTTGAATTCTCAACCAAAACGGATCAATTTTTCTATAAACAGTTGCACTTCAAGCAAAATCGATGAGTTTTTAACTAAGACGATTATTTTTCTAATAATACATACATACATTGATTGGCAGCTCGAACTCGAAAGTTCATTGCCTCACTACCCGATTCGGGTAGTGTTTCTAGGTGGATATTTACTACCAATGTGGGCCCACCACACCCACGACGGGCCAAAAGCACATAGTATTCCTGAACGGTCACCCATCCAAGTACTAACTGCGCCCAACAATGCTTAACTTCAGTGATCTTACGAGAACTGGTGTTTTCAGCGTGGTATGGCCGTTTGAAATTTTTCTAATGATAGAATGATTAAATTTTCAACCAAACAAATGCACTTTCAATAAAGAAAAAATGCCTTTTCGACCAAGTGATCGAACCCTTAAACAACTACTTGCATTTTTTAACGCATGTCACAAGCTGTACTATTGCAGGTCCATATTTCACAAACTTTGTTCAAATTTATAATCAGGAAACGTAGTATAGTAAATCCTGTCACAGTTCGTGACGTTACTTCTACTGAACCCACCCCCCAAATCTCACTATTAACAACCTTAGTTTTTGGCGTGACCTCCTCCTCTTCCCCTTCAATTGTTAACGTAATTTATGAACGGTCCCTAATGGAAGGTCCCTGGGCCTCTTCACTTCAGAAAAAAATGTAGAGTTCATTGAAATAATTTTTTAATAAAAAATCTATAAAATTGTGCTTCCAGTATCAAGTTCAATGCCATCGTCGCCACCTAATCAGCCGACGAGACCGCGACGTCCTATTGTGCCGATGAATATTCGTTGGGGTCGGGATCGACCAGTGTTCAATGAAGATACTGGAGAACTTGTTGCAATATTCCATCATCAAAGGCGCTTCAACATCGACCATTTGGAATTCCAAGGTGAGACCCACACAGAAAAAACGAAGAATAAAATTTGTTGCAAGAAATTTTTTAGAGCGATGAAGTTTTGTTCAGCCAACTTCGCGTCTTTCAAAATACCTGTGTTTGTCATGAAAAACAAAAGAAAGTTTAACCGATATTTGTGTAAAGTTTATCCTATGGAGTTAATTTTTTTTGCAAAGAATCTTTCGTCGGAAATCGATGTAAAGTTTATCTTCTGTTTTTTCTGTGCATAATCTTAGAAGTAAAATAAAATTTATACCAAAAATCAGGGAATGCTTATACGTCCCGTTATTTATGATTGAGGGCCCAGACGAATTAAGGTCATATACAATGTTCACTCGCGAGAACGAAGTTCCCTTGGAGGCTTTCAAAGAAAGTTTCAAATGTTAATTTTAGTATTATCTGGAGGTTAAATTTTATTGCAAATCTCTTTCTACCTAGAAAAAAGTAGCATGCAGAATTTGAATTCTGAGACTTTGAACCACTAAATAGGTCGATTTTTGTGAAGTTTCCAACACTTTTAAGATTATCTTCAACAATACCGGATAATCAAATTTAATACATGACTGTTGAATATCCAAGACTGTCAAGAAATGGTTAAACAAAAAATGTAGTTATTTTGAAGAGCATCAATTTTTTATTTTTTCACTTTTTACCACCCTTGGTCGTCAGATGATTACTGACTCTCTACGGATTTTCCATGACGAAAAATTCGAACCAGCTTTTCTCTGTGAAAAAATAGAAAAAAGAATATTGACCTATTTTATTTATTTTCAAATGACAAATCTTCCACTTACTGTAGTCAAGATATTAAGTCACTCCTTTGTATATTTTTCTTTTAAACTCACTTTCACTTTTGGTTGCGCAAACGTACCCGCCCCATCCCTAGTCGGTCTGAGTTTATGATTTTTTCAAACTTATGAATGAATTAATAACTATATTTTTCTTTTACAACCAGAAAAAAACATAAACGATATTCCTGATCTTTGTTGGCTGTTGCGTGTAGGACCTCCTGTTCTGTATGGAAGATTCGTCGGAAACAGGGTTTTATATCCGGGTGGTATGTAATAAAATAGTTTCTACTTGAATTAAAGTGCATGCGATAGTCCAGGCAGCTCATGCCAAAAAAGCCCTTTTCACCTTTTTAACTAGGAACCCCGCACGAATTATCTACATTTTTTTGGAATTTTGAAAAAAAAAAAATAATTTTCAGAAAAAAAAAAATAATCTTCAACTCAAACAGACGAGCTTTCTACAAAAAAGGTGAATTTTTTATCGAATAGATGAATTGTCAACCAAAGAGATGAATTTTTAAACAAGAAGAAAAATTTCTACCAAATAATCATTAATGTACATACATTTTTTCTCAAATAATTGAATTTTCTGCGGGGAAAAAAATAAATCTTCATATAAACATGAATTTTGCACATAATGGTTGAATTTTTGAGAAAGAAGATAATTTTGTAAGAAAAGGGGAATTTCCATTAAATCGCATAAACCTTCTAACACAAATTTTTATTTGTTCACGAAGAATGATATATTTTCACCGAAGAACTGAATATTTCAATTTTCATATGAAGAAATTCAATTTTTAAGGCAAAAACGAATATGATACAAAAAAGTTTGATTTTCCAACAAATTTTTCAATTCTGAAGCCAATAAGACGAATTTTTTATAAATCAATTGAATTTTCTATCCGAAAATATCAAATGCGAACAGAAAATTAATTTTCAACCCAAAAAGACAAGCTTTATGCATAAAAGTGAATTTTCAACAATATACTTGAATTTTCAACCAAAAAGATCATTTCTCAAGCAAGAAGAATAATTTTATACAAGAGTAGATGAATATTCAACAAAACACATTAATTTTGAACCAAATAGTTAAATTTTCAACAAAGAATATTAATTTTCTTTTAAAAGAGACGAGTTCCCAACGAAAATATTTTTTGCATACATTTTTAACCAAATATTTGAATGCTATAAATACTTTGAAAAAATTTTGTTAAATTACACTAAATGATTTTTTTTTATTATTATTTTCAATTATTTCATATTGATTTATCAAATAGTTAAAAATTAAACGTGGCACTTATCGAAGATAAGGGTTGTATTTTTTTTAACTTTTTAGAATTTTTTAACTTTTAATTCTTCTGCTGGACATTTTTCTCTATAATGCAATTAGAAAGGTCAATGTAGGCAAACACCATTTTTAAAACTTTTTTCGAAAAAATTTCTGCGACGCGTGATTCTATTAATTAAAACTTTGCATTGCGACCAATAAATAAACCGTTACAGTAAAAAAAACGCACCTACCTAATTAAAGAGATAAAAAAACTAGCAGATGCTTGGACTATCAAGGCACATGCTAATGTTAAACAGCCATTGCTGAATGTATTTTTTTTAATTACATTATTAGATTGGGATAGAGTTGGGCCTAGAATTACACCCAAAAAGAATGATCTTGTACTGGATCCTTCAGGTTGCACGATTACGGGAATATTTCGTGATCATAGGCGCTATGATGAAATTGTTCGCAGAAATATTTGAGAAACCTCAATTTCTTTCTTTTCAATTTTCGGCTCAACGAACCTTGCCTGTCCACTGCTATCGTTCTGCAAAGTCCCTGCGGGTACTCACTGGCCCACAGAAAAAACCGAAGGTCAAAGAGTTTCAGTTAAAAATGATGGAGGTAATCTGGCCATAGAACCAAAGAATATCATTGGAGATATGAACAGGTAAAATTAAAGAGTGATTTTAATTTTACGCTCGCCGATTTCCAGTTCTTTGCATGCCGAGATTACCCGCAAAATTTATCCCTGCAACGATTTCTAGTTCTCAGATTTTGCTTTTTCTGTGTCAAGGCGTCCGCAGATGTTGAATGACTCACGGGTACCCATGGAGTTTTCTATGAGCTAAGTTTGCCTTTACTGAGGCCTATATGGTTGACAATCGTCTAATTTTTATATATCATCATTGCTTTGTCTTCAGTTACTTTAAATTTTATCCTGATTTCCTCCTGACATATTGATAACCTGAACAATTATGAATATATTCGAGAAATTTCCATCCCTAAATTAATTCAATTGAATAAGCATGTTCAATAAGGCAGGGTTGGCTCAACAATTAGAATAACATTTTAAGTCGTTAAAAGTCCCAGGTTTTTAAGGTAATCATTAATATAAGTACGAACGTTTATTTTTAGCATAGATGTAAGTTATAAGCCGTAATTATTATTATTGCTCAGTACTGTGATCAAATATATTTATATATTAAATTACAAAGTCTTAGCATTGTTATAATTACGACTGTTATGATTCAAATTTTGTTATATATTTTAGCAATTTTATTGTTCTATATTACGGATTATAATCTTACAGAAACTATGTTATAATTATTATTTCCTAATACGATTATATTGTTAGCATTATGATATCATTATACTAGCGTCCTATGGATAAACATGAAGCAAGGCGAGAGCAGGTGTCAGGCACAGCACGTAAGGACAGCAGATCAAGCAGTGAGCTGATTATAGTGCTGGCGCCAAAAATCCTCACGAAGTAGGAAAAGCCACGCAAAGCTATCCCCTCCATACAATCGGAAACCAATGAGGCACAATCCGGCCCACCTGACTGAGCTGCCGCGCGCTCCTCAATTATGTCCGCATAAAAGCTGCGTGTTTCAGCCATAAATCCATTGTTATCAGATTTTGTTGTTTTTTCCTGCTTACGGGATTTTTCCCCACATATAATAAACGTCACTTCAAATTCCAGTCATGTAGAATTTCTCTCAGATTGTGTAATAATAATCATCCCCACCCTTTTTCTTTCTTTTTTTCATAGATCCATTTCGTCTCTTACCTCACACCGAGAACCATGCATACTTGCCTCAACTCGCTGACGCTTGACACCTGCTAAGCCTTGCTTCTTCTCTCTCACTGAGAGTCACCAACCACCACGTCGATCTTCCTATCCCTTGGTGTGTCTATCACATTAGTGTATTTATTTTCAAAAATATTATATTCTGTAGTTGTCGAGAAATTACATTGTACATAAATGTGTCCTTCCACCTTTAGGTAGATGTCACTTCCAATTTCGTTTTCAGTAATGCTTCAAGGCTGCAATTGGTTACGTTTGAACAATCAATGTTTATTGTAATAGCAGATGCACGGAAAAAATTTATCCGTAAAAAGTCACGAACTAGTAGCTAGGTCTCGGATATGAGAAAAATTCATCGGATATTTATGTATTTTCGTAAATAACCTGCGAACTTTGATAAAGATTGAGGAACTCGATGTGAAAATTCTAAAACGGTTCATCACTTTTTTTTACGTGAATAATTACAAAAATATTACGAGTGATTGGGAAAAGATTCTCAGAGCACTCACGAGCTTGCCCGACAAATCTGGGAACTCCAAACTAAGTCGCCCTGTACGTGGGCCACGCACACACGCGCGGTGCGTGTGTGCGCTCGTATGTGTGCCTCGAGCTCGTCGAATGAGTGGCTAGAAGTTTTATAATACCTATTTTGTTTGGCCTCGTTGGCTGCGCGTGTTTACGCACTCCTGGTTTATGTTTAGAAACTGGTGAGTCAGCAGTGTTTGAGGTTCGAATCTTCTGAGTTTCGAATTTATAAATTAATATAAAATTAAATCGCACAAATAAAATTTTTCCTCTTTTTATTTCAGTCTGAAATTTTCAGGAACTGTTCGTAGGAAATTCGAACTGTTCGTAAGAAACTTCGAAATTTATGCATATATTTCTCATAGAAATAAGGATTTAATGTTTCATTTTTTTATCTCGTATCCGAGACCTAGCTACAAGTTCGTGACTTCTTCACGGATAAATTTTTTCCGTGTGTTACAAGTTCGAGTCCGCCGACGGACCGTAAGGCTTTGTCGAAGGTCAAGATTCGGCGTTGTAACATTTGACAGATTTCTGTATTTTCTATACTTACTCATCAACAACAGTGTAAGGGTCGGTCAGTACCAACTCATTTTCCTTCGACTTCCAGAGTCAGTCGTGTCCGGCATTTAGCCGTCGTCAGTGACAGTACTTGAAATATACTTTCGATGTATCTCGCTCGGCAACACAGTTTGTGGTGTGTTTATGAATAAACATTTATTATTGAGTGCAAATAAATTTTGTTATTAAATTCGATCCCTCTCATCTTAAGATCAGCTGCATTGTGTGGCACGTATCCACAAGAACAAAACCTATTTATCTGGAAAAGATATATTCCATATTGAACGTACCCTATACCCATATTGGGATCTATGTCAATTTTGGGTCATATGTCGGATTCAGGCTCTATATCCATATAGGTATATGGGCGTTTCCACGGAAGGTATCATTTTTCTGTCACCGTGATATTATACGCAAACCAACACTTAAAATACAAGTTATATTGCATAAAAATTTACAGACAGACTCCCTGAAATAGAAACGAAAGCTTATAGTCATTACAGAAACCCTCCTAAAAAGCTACAACATATAATAGTTGGAAAAAATCCCAAAAATATACCTGTGTAATATTTGTCACCAGCTACAAATTTAATGCTTTGCATGCTCACGGCTTTTCCGCGCAATGTTTGAAAATTCGGAGAAAAATCATGATAGTTCAGTGGAGTCTAGGCTACTGAAATTTCATGGATTTAACATTATGCTTCGACTTATAACTCAGCAAGAAAATCTCAAAGTCGTGTCACCGCTTTTGCAATTCAAATGTCCGCTCCAAGGTCTGTAGTTATGGAAAGTACGCGCAACTACCCAGCTCAAAAATCTTTCGATTTTTTACAAGATTTTGGTGGCCAGTAGACACCATATAAAGGAAAAAAATGTTCTCCTAAAATTATCGAAGTATCACACATTCAAATATCGAAAATTTTGAATTTGGCGAAAAAATGTCCACTCCATCATCGCACTTTACTCCAAGAATACTTAAAGCACACCCTTCTATACTCACGGAAATTAAGCAGTATGTTGGGGCGAAGAAGTTTACCATGGATAAAGTTAATATCGCAGTGCGCGCAAAAGTTATGCCCAATTTAAGGCTAAAATGTCCACTCCAAAATTTCAACGAAAATGTCCACTCCAGCGCCAGCAGCTGTGAAAATCGCGCGCATCAAGATAGGATTGAAGTTTTTGCTGATTTTGCTGTACTTCGGTGGCCAAAAAACGTCTCCGCAAGGAAAATTATGTGCCTCAAAAATCATGTACATTTCGTAAAAATCAAAGTCAAAATTTGTGTATAAATGGACTTTATTGAAAGGAATAACTTTTGTCTGAAACTTTTGTCCAAGAATTTAGAATGTTTTGAAATCTCACAAAAAATCGATAGCAGATGGTGTTGGCGCAATGGTAAAAAATTTGGTAGACAGAACAATAGCTGGAGGAAAAGATGTTACAAGCGCAGAAGAATTTGTAAACACAGTTCATTCCCAACGTATTAAAACAAAAGTCTTCCAAAATTTGAGGAAGATATTAAGAAAATTGAAGAAGTTACTACCGGTCTCAATTTAAAAGCTACGTGTGTTCATTTCCCATTAAAACCATCCACGTATGTCACAGCACTTGAAAAAGAAACCAATATTGGGCAAACTAGACGACGTAAACAAGCCAAACATTAGCATTAGAGATTAGCTTCCACTTTTCTGTGATACTTCGTTGTAAAAATGATAATTAAGATAATATATTTTCTTTTACCTGCTGGATTTTTGACCTGTTATATTCTGAATGGTCAGAATATACATTTCAGTAATGGAAAAACAACCGACCTTGATTTAAAGTAAAAGATGAAGTATGATGAATAAAAATTTATTAATAAATTTTCTAATTTTTCAAAAAGAGTCAACATTATTTCTCTGCAGACACTCGTTGTATATTTTAAATCGAGAAGATGGTAATTTACACACTACTGAAAAGTATCCTGAGCATTAAAAAAGAAGAAACAACCCTCCTTTGTGAAGGTCTGAATAAAAAGTCACTTTAATTTAATTTGTTCTGACGCAGATTCGTAGATCTGGTCAGTTAATTTATTTTAATGAAACACAAGTTGACGCCGTAGCAGTCAGACAAGGAATCATGCTTTTGGGGCCGAGGCCCTACCGGGTCGGTCCCACGATGAAAGAGTACATTCAACTGCCCTTATCAGTTTGAAGGAAGGGAGTGATATCTATCTATTCTTAGCCTACGAAACTACTCTATTTTAGAAGAGTGCGTTTATAAAGCTAGAATATTTTTACTTATTCTTTCTAGCTTTACACCTCCCCTGTTAGAGTGAATTTCTCCTGAAATGCTTTGTATTTGTATAGATTACTTTCTTCTAAACTTACTAGCTTTATTATCTAACTTACTCTCTAAATCTGTCGCAGGCGCGCTCGCTTGTACGTAGGTGACAACTTGTGGTATTATTTCGTTTTTTTTTCTTATTGGTGGTAAAACAAAAATTAAAGCAGAGGTTTGGAATACATTTCTGAATTAATTTTCAAATTCCGCATTTATAAAGTACAAAGTCTTAAATAAGCATTAACGGAGCGCCTAAGTAAGATAGAATATCCGTTGCCTTTTTTTCTCAAAGAATGAGTTCGTATAATAATCTGTCTTTTATTAAAAAAAGTTTCCAGAATATAAAATAACCCGATGAAGCTACTGGTAGTAGGGCTTTAACCTATTAGCGTGTACAGTGTAATGCTGATTATGGTACAAAATTTCATAATCAGAAGAACGGACGCGTTTGCATATGGTGTAGGGTCCAAGCCATTCACTCTCTAATTTTGTTGGCATGTTTGACATTTCTTAACGAAGTCAATTACATCTTTCTCCATATTTTCCCAAGATGTTTGTTTGCGTAGTCTCTTGATTGTTTTATTTTCGCCAAAGTGGCCAGTGGCCACGTTTCCGTGTGCCTCCCTCAACAGATTTTGTTTCTCTTCTTCACTTAATTTTTTGTCAGGTCGTTCACACAGGAAAAATGTGTGTTCTGTGAATTTTGTCTGTAGTAGAAAATTCAACATATCTCCGATGCGTACACGTTCCGTAATTTTGATTAAGGGATCTTCCATATGAAATTTAAGTATGCTCCAGGTTTTGTTTCTGGTGAAATCTTTCATTTTGTTGTAGAGGAGTTTGACCCATTTTTCTTCGTCATAGTCTGGTAACTGGATTCTTAGCAAAGAGAGAATATTTTGTTTGCTAATTTTAATCCAATTCTTTCCAGTGGCAACAAGTTTAATTTTTAATTTACTAGGCAGGCGGTTCCTTTTCCAGATTGCGTAATCGTTTTGAATTTCTTTTTCATCTGTCGGTTCATGATTTCGCAATCTTTCAGCAATTGGTTGGTTATCTTCGCCTGATGTGATGATGATGAATCAATCTCATCGACTTCTTGGGAGTCATTTACTTGATTGATTTGTGCATTCTCTCCCAAATGTTCTGAGAGATTTTGATCTTGAATAGTTTGCATTCTCGAAAGCGCGTCAGCTGCCGTATTTTCCTTCCCTTTTTTATACACGATCTTGTATGCATATTCTTCCATCTGAAATCTCCACCTCATCAACCTGGAAGAAGGATCTTTTACGTTAAAAAGCCACGTCAAAGCCTGATGGTCCGTTTGTATGATGAATTTACGTCCGAGAAGATATTGTCGTAACCGCTTAACTGCCCAGACGATTGCTAAAGTTTCTTGTTCGGTAGTAGTGAAGTTTAACTCAGGTTCATTTAGAGTTCTTGAAATGTAGCAAACTGGATGTCCCTTTTGAGATAAAATTGCCCCTAGTCCAACATTGCTTGCATCGGTAGTCAACGTAAATGTGTCCTTAAAGTCAGGATATCTTAAGACCGGTGCTGAGCAAAGAGCATCTTTTAATGTTTTAAAACTTGTTTCGCAAGATGGCGTCCAATTAAAGGGTTGATTTTTTTTGGTCAGTTCTGTTAGTGGTTCAGCTATCGTAGAAAAGTTTTTTATAAATTTTCGGTAATATCCAGCTAGTCCTAAGAAGGATATGACTTCTTTTTGTTTTTCGGGTCTTTTGAAATTTTGGACAGCTGATAATTTATATGGGTTTGGTTTCACTTTGTTTTCCGTGATCACGTGTCCCAGGAATTCCAGTTCCGGTCGGAGGAACTCACACTTGTCTGGTTGAAGTTTGAGCCCAGTAGCCCGTAAGCGTTCAAATAAGATGACCAGATTTTCGTTGTGTTCTTGGAGTGTACTTCCAAAGACAACAATGTCGTCCAGATAAGCGAAACAGATTTTTCCTACCAGTCCTCTTAATGCTGTGTCCATCATTCTTTGAAATGTGGCTGGAGCGTTTTTGAGCCCGAACGGCATGCGATTGTAGTGAAAATGCCCTTCAGGTTTAGAAAACGCAGTATATTTTTTTGAGTCCTCGTTCATGGGAATTTGGTGAAATCCTGAGCTCAAATCAAAGGCTGAAAAGAATTTTGCTTTTCCTAGTTGGTCCAGAATTTCATCGATTACAGGAAGTGGGTAGGCATCTTCATCTGTTTTTTCATTTAACTTTCTAAAATCAATTACAAGCCTCCATTTAGGTTTTCCCGACAAGTCGCATTTTTTCGGGACGACCCAAAGTGGTGAATTGAATGGTGAGTCTGACGCTTCTATTATTCTTTTAGTTAGCATTTCATTTACCTGTTTTGAAATTTCTTCTTTGTGGCATTCCGGATGTCGTGGTTGACGTATGTTAATATTTGCTTCATCTTTCATGACGATTTTATGTGACGCTAGACTTGTGCAGGGTAGTGGATCTCCCTTTAGTAAGAAAATGTCGTGATAAGAGATAGCTATTTCTTGTATCTGTGTTCTATGGGTATCTTCGATATGTTCAAGCCTCAAATCTCCGTTCAGTAATTTCAATATAGCATTTAATTCTTCCTTTGTAATGTAAGTTACACGCTCTTCTCGTTCTGAACTAACATTGATAAACTTATAATTTATGTCTTCATTACTTAATCTCAAGTCTGTTTCGGTATCGTTACTAACGGGAATCATTACTTGTGAGTCAACGATACGGTAAATAGAATTTGGAATGTATGGATTATCTTCTATGAGAATGTGCCCCTGTTTTTTGTTTGTTTCCACGGTTATCATTTGTATAGTGTTCTTTGGGATGATAATACCCTCATTTTCCAAGGGATAGACCTTATCGTCGAGTTGGAGGTACCTGTTGGACAAGTTAAACTGATAAGAGTACAGGAATGGTGTTCCGATGATGCCTTCCTCGGGTATAGGAAAATTTTCTGGTACTATTACAAAGAGATGTTCTTTTCCTTGAAACTTAAACTTGGTTACTTCGTTTGTCTGGTGCTTATCATTACCCATCGAAAACTCTTTGTTCATGGAAATTCTCTGGTGGTATTTGTTAATGCAATTTTCTTTGATTAGATTTATTGATGCGCCACTATCAACTAATAATTTTACGGGTTTCATTGCTCCGTGTAACAGTCCTCTGATAGAATATAATCTTCCAGATATTGCTGATACTCTGTCTCCGACTCCGTTTCCCGAATATCTTCTTGTTCCTCCATTTTTTCTTGCAGATAAGTTATACGATCCGGAGGTCGGCCTCTCGAGGCTTTCGCCTGAAAATTTTTCCGTTTAGAAAAACATTGGTTTTCGATATGTCCAGGTATTTTGCAGTGACTGCAAAATAACTGCATTCTCTGCTGCAAAGGTTTCCTGTGATTTGGAGGATTGTTTATCGAAGGGTATTTTTGTTTATTAAATTGGGAGTTAAGGGTTTCAAATGGATTTTTAATGAGGTTTGTGCGGATAGGTACTTGGGGTTTAATCGTGTTTCTTGATTGGCGAATTTTACTTCTTTCAGCTAACCAGACTTCAGATTGCATTGCCATTTGTTGTGCTTCTCTAATATCGCTAGGATTTTTACTAGAAACTCGGTCTGAAAGTTCTTCTCTCAAATTCATTATGTATTTTTTCAAGAACTGTTTGTTCTTCATTTTTTATGCAAATTTCTCGTTCGTGTGTTAAAGGATTTTTTGATTGTACAGCATACAAAAGTTCGTGCATTCTTTGGTTGAATCTTCCATTGAAATTCTGCGAACTTTCTCCAGCTTCTTGGATTACTTGTGATAGTTTGGTGCGATAAGTTTCTAGTGATCCAGTAGTTCCAAAGTTAGTTCTAAGAGCTTTGAAAAGATCATCATAAGCTTGAATTGATAAGAAACGAATAGATTTTTCCGCCTCTCCTTCGATTTTTTCTGCAATGATCCAGTCTAATAAAACTCCTGGATTTGAACACTGCGATTTAATTCTTTTCACAAGAGTGATGAAGGGTTCAACTCCCATATCGTCTTTTCCATTGAATTTTTTAATTAATTTCACCGCGTCTCTAGCAGGGATATTTTCGCTTGTAGTGGATATTCTTTCATCCGACCTTTGTGAGAGCCTGTCTCTTATAAGGATGGCTTCATTTGGCGTTGTTACTCTTTTATTTGACAACCTTTGTAGAAGCCTAGGGTCAATTTTTTCTCTCTCTAACGACTGTGCTGGTTCTACAAACAACGTGCCATTATTACCTACTCTAGATTCTTCATCTTTTTCGCTTTCGCCCGAAGTCATCAAATCAAAATTTTTGGCTATAGAGCGAATTTCTTCTTTACGTGTATTTATTGCGATTTCCATGTTAGACATCCGATCTGATAATTTGTGTAGCATGCCAATTATATCAGCATTAGTAACTACAAGAGGGGCATCTTCCGTCGGTGAAGGTGCGTTTTTCTGGATTCCGTCTGCCATGGTTTTCTCCTTAATAGTGTGTATATGTGTTTAATAGTGTACCTAATTCTTTGGGTTCCCTATTTATGTTAGTGGATGTCGGGTGGTGTATCGCGCCGCGTTATCTAATCTCTATATCGTTCGGTACAATGAAATACTCGCGTACGCGTATAGTCCGTGGCGAAGTCAGCCCTCTAGCCAGTGACTATTTTCTGATTTAAATTCACTATTTGAAACGAAAGTGTTACAACTTTGGCCAAATATTGTGAATGAATCGATGAACGGTTTTTAACGAAAGGTCTAGTCTCGCGTAGTCGGCTAGCCTTACGAGGTTTTGGAGAGTCGTGACAGAACACTCCTTTATTTTGAAATTTTTCCTCTTCTTTCTACTCACTTGAGATTCACAGTGAAGATAGTTCGTGGCTGCTTCAGTGGATTTACTCGTTCTGGTCAGCCGTGGGTTTCAGAGTCCGTGAATTCTGCAATTCCAACGCTGCCAACTTGGTTGGGTGACGTCTCGCCTTTTAGTCTAATTTTTTAGACAAGGAATCACTGTGAGCCTACTTAGTTCAGCCCAGTACGTGTTTTCCTGATTTTAATTCCGTAAAAAGGTTCTTATTGATACTTTATGAGAATGACGTATCAATCAAAAGTATCCCGGCAGGATCGCCAATTTATGGGACGGTCTGAATAAAAAGTCACTTTATTTTAATTCGTTCTGACGCAGATTCGTAGATCTGGTCAGTTAATTTATTTTAATGAAACACAAGTTGACGCCGTAGCAGTCAGACAAGGAATCATGCTTTTGGGGCCGAGGCCCTACCGGGTCGGTCCCACGATGAAAGAGTACATTCAACTGCCCTTATCAGTTTGAAATATCTATCTATTCTTAGCCTACGAAACTACTCTATTTTAGAAGAGTGCGTTTATAAAGCTAGAATATTTTTACTTATTCTTTCTAGCTTTACACCTTCACCTTCCATTCATAAAATATCATTCATTTCATTGATTTTATGGATTTATTAATTTCAATATTTTGTGCAAACTGCGCGCATGCGCAAAGATATTGTGCAACATAAAAAATGCGGTTCCACATGTATGTAGAACGTAGGAAAAAAGTTTGAAATGTGTGCCTTGAGATTTGGTTTTGACTTTTTTTTTGTTGAGAAAATGATACTTTACGTGTATATGCCCATATACGACAGACGGAAGTAGTAAGGGGCAACTATGGGGCGGCCACCGCCGTCTACCCCCACTCCTCGGCCGTCTGTCTAGACTGGCGCCTACTCCCACCACGCGGCTTATCACCACCACCACGCCTAGAGGTCAGTGACCCTAGCCCGTGGGCGGGGGCATACGTGAACTATGCGGTGTACCCCCCCCCCATATGACCCCCCAAATCCAAGCAACTATGAGGCCAGCAGTCTGACTACCCCCACACCTCGGGTGTTTGTCTGGGCCTTGTCTCGCTAGATGCTCGTGTTTGTTTGAAGTCTAGGAATGGAAGATATGGAACAGATAGATAATAGATGGGATTTCCGGGAAGTGTATACTTGTGCAGGGTTGATGGAGTTTCGGAAAGACTATATGTCGCAATATTATGAAGCTGTACTTATGGCTTCTAAAATTCCAGAATACTGCTGATCCCGGTTTTTCAACATAGCCACGGACTAAGTCAAGTGACTGATGATATGAGGATGTTATGAGTTAATTTATTACGATGTTTGAAATCTTTTGCAATGATGTTGTAGGTACAATATTAGAAGCATGGTGTAGTTTGCAGTTCGCCTTTAACCAGTGTTATCCTTATATAGTGACCGCGAGCGATGAAGGTGACAACAGTCACCTCTGGATGCTTTCATAGAGCTATCATCCTTTCTTCGAGCTACCATCAATTATGATTTAATTGATTTAAGTTAATTCAATTGTTATTATTATTATTATTACGATAAACTATTATATGATGTCTGTTACATGATATGGTAAATATTACGATTTTAAACTATAAGATAGTCCTTTAAGTGGTCCAAGTGCATATATTAATTCACAACGAAATATTGAAAAGTAAACCGAGTTTTTGACAAAATGAAGGGTCAATAGTGCGCACGTAGCGCGGCACAACGTTCTAGTGATTCTAGAAAATTGCTAGGTATGGGAGATTGATGCTATAATATTATCCCGCAAAGTTTGAGAATGTTTAAAATAGATTCTTAGAATTTATTTAAAACATTTCTATATGGCTTGGCGAGAAATTGGTAAACATTGATTTTACTAATGTGGTTGATTGTACTGATAATAATTTGTACTTGAGATATGAAAACACCTATATTTTCTTGGTAGAAAAAGAGACTCCAGGGTCGAGGAAATGACGTTTTAATTTTAAAAGTTTGTTCTAGATTAAAAGATATCGTAATGCTTTTTCCACGTAGTCTACGCACATTAGAATCTTTTATAATTTTGTAGGTTTTGTAGGTAACAATTACCGATAGTGATAAGTATAAATAGCAGTGAATATTTTAAAACTGTCTCACTCACCGTTTAAAAAAATCTCCTTTAAAAATGAAGACCTACATCAGCGCTCTGCCTCTTACTATAGGGGTTATTCTGCAGTTCGGTGGTGAGTACATATACTCAATGTCATGTCAATCTCAAATCTATATACAAAATATTACATTCTCACAGAATAACAGAGTTGAACCTATAAAGCTAAAGTTCAAAATACACAATTACGCTGAGTTGCCAAATTTTAATGTTTTAAACAATTCTTTTTAGCCGCTTTTCTAAAAAACTCGAGCAGGTAGAACATTTTCGCCTTCAGGTCCATATCTTAAAGAAAAAGGCATACTGAAATGTCCCATCAATTGATGATAATCAGAATCTTGTCCCCTAGTTTTACAAAAATTTGAATAATATACAAAAATTTTACCACTGAGTTACACAATTCTATGAAATTCATGTTTGTCCGATTTGCATGGTATTTCTTTTCGTATTCTGAAGCGATGTTTCTCAAAATAACTTTGAATATCTCGTAGCATAAATATATTTAGAGATATTCTAGATTTAATATTCAATATCACGAAAAAATGAAAAAAAATCATATTGTGCACGACTGTACGTGCAAAAACGTGCAGAAACAGGAGGTCATTTCCAAGAACATAGGATTATAGGACATGCTTCCATTTCAGCCCTATTGAAAACCTTCAGCATTTCCGGTTCTTTTGATACATGGTGTCAGAGATAGGCATGTTTCTTTTAACTTTTTGAACCTGTTTTTTTGAAAACGCGAAAAAATAGAACAGTTTTGCCTTTAGGTTTATATTCTCAGAAAAAAATCTACTGAAATGTCCCATCAATTGATAATAATAAACAAAATTTTAGAAGTTTTTGTTTTCTGGCTTCATAAATTTTAATTTTTCAATTCCATGCTCTTAATATTTCCGATAAATGATATTATTTTATTCCTGAAACTTCTGTTGAATAACTATCCAATTCATTGTATTGTTACTCAAGCTTTGGCAAAGATAACGTTAAATCAACACAAATCGGTGCTGCTCATATATTTGTCTAAACTGCGAGCATGTGTCATACATTAAAACTACTTTATGTAAAAATATTTCTCAATTTTAGGCACAATAATAATTTTTTAAATAATTTTTTTGATGTTCAAAATGAATAATAATTCAGATAAATACAATATTAATTTACAAGAAATTCCAAAATGAGTTACATATTTTTTTCCATAAAGAAAACAAAAATGACAAGTCCCATAAGAAAATTGCTAAACCAAATTGTGGGATATTTTGAAACTTTTCATTCCTTTCCGAAACTTTCTTCCGTATCTCACGTCGTTTGGCTCCAAATTCGAATTATATATGTTTTTTTATAGTATTTTTGACGAATAAAAACAAAAAGAGAAGTCCTATCAAAAGCGTTTAAGGAAAAATCGTAGTTATTTTGAGAAGCTCCCATTCTTCTCCTCAACCTTTTTGACGTATCTGTGTACGTTTGGCGTGAAATTGAAATTGTTCATTTTTGCATAGCATTTTCGATAAATAAAACCATAAACCGTTGAACAGGTAAATCTGGTTAACAAACTGGTTCTTTCTCTTAGGATCCAAAAATATTGGGCCAAAGTTCGACTTGATCTGTCCATTTTTCTAAATATTTGGTATCAACAAAACTTGATTTTCGGCTTCAGGGGGTCTTAAAGAAATATTAACTAATTTCAATTTTGAAAGACGACATACAAATCTCAAAACTAATCCGTTAAAAAACAAAGCTGTGTGAAATTTTAGACGATTCTAATATTTTCTCAATCATAAATGGTGAGAATGTAGATTTCAAGCAAAGAAAAAAACTAATTTCCTACAAAACAGTTTAATTTTTAACAATAAAATATGAATCTCGAATCAAAAAGATGACTTGTCTACTGTGAAAGATGCATTTTGATCCAAAATGACGAACTTTCGACAAAATAGTTGAATTCTCAGCCCGAAAATATGAACTTTCAACGCAAAAGTTAATTTTTAACCTAATAACTGTATTTTTTAGTCCAAAATACTTTTTTTAATACAAAATAGTTGAATTCCAAAAGGATAAATTTTTAACGAAATAGTTGAATCTTTAACCGGAAAGATACATTTTTTGCCGTAGAAGATTAATTTTCTACCAAAATACGAATTTTCAACAAGTTGAACTAAACAAAACGAAGAACAATTTTCAACAAAGTAGTTGAAGTCGCAATCAAAGCGATCATTTTCAACAAACAAGATTTATTGTGTAACCCAAAAGACGAATTTTCACAAAAATAAATGAATTTTCCACCAAACAGTTGAATTGTCAACCTACAGTGATCAATTTTGAAATAACTTCTTGACCAAAAAACAATAATTTTTCACAAAATATTCGAATCTTCAATCGTCAAGATGAATTTTTTAAAAACAAGATTAATTTTCTAATCAAAGAGAACAATTTTCATCAGAATACATAAATTTTCAAAGAAGTTGAATTTTGAAGAGAAAAAGGTGAATTCTCTACAAAATATTGATATTCAACCAAATTGTTAGTTTGATGCCAAAAAGATGATTAGTTTTTCAACAAACAATTGCACTTCAAACAAAAACGATGAGTTTTCAACTAAGACGATTAGTTTTCTAACAATGGAATGATTGAATTTTCAACCAAACAGATGAAAAAAAAATATATGAAAAAAAGAAGAATGCTTAAAAAAAAGGATAGGGGGGAATCAGGAAATGAGTGGGCAATCTGAAATATTAATGTGCTTTTTAAATTTATCAAGTTATTATTGAACTTGTTACATTTCTAAGTTTGGAACCGTGAAAAGAGGTGAGATTAAAACAATTCCATCACTGATGAACTGAAATCATAAAATATATTTAACAGCGGAATAAACAATATAATACGATCGTATTCGCGACACAGTCAATAACATCTATACCAGCAGTTCCCACGAATCTTCATCATCAAGAGGAATCCTCGTTGATCTTTCCCACTCAAGCCACTCAGATATCAGACCTTTCTAGTTGAGATTGATCCTTTGATCATGTGTTGGTTCACCTTCAATCAGATGTACAGAAGCAATTATTTGGTACTGCTCAAAAAGGGGAGCCTCACCACCTGCTCTTTGGTAGCTTTACAAATCTTTAGGCTATAGCCAACCACGTTAATTATAAAGCAATCGTGGATCCTCAGATCATCTCTGAATTACGAGTAAGGCGTGAATGTCCTCATTCGCCAGGTCTGTATCTCACTATTAACAACCTTAGTTTTTGGCGTTGCCTCCCCCTCCCTCAACCCCTTATATTATTTACGTAGTTTATGGACAATTCAGGAAAATGAAGAGAAACTTGAAGATCGTTGAAAAAAGTCGTTAATAAAAAATCCATTTATTTGTGCTTCCAGTATCAAGTTCCATGCCATCCTCACCACCTCATCAGCCGACATCGCCACCTCTTAATCAGTGGGCATCGCGAAAATATTATTTTCCGATTGACGATACACCAGTGTTTGATAAAAGGACTGGAGAACTTGATGTAGTATTTCATAATGCAAAGCGTCATCAAATAAACGAATTAACATTAAGAGGTGAGACCGATAATTTAACAACTAAAGTACAATTTAGACCAAGAATGAGAGAATTCTCAAGCGTTTCGTTTTTTTCTTAAATTGATGACCCGGTTGCATTAAGGGCACAAACAATTTTCAGCTGCGAAAACAAAATCCCTTTTTCCAGCAAAGATCCACGAATTTAAAATTCTAAAAGTTGTATATCAGGTACATGAAGGACTTATGCATCTTAATTTCCTTCACAAATTTGAGCTTCCCAATTATCAGACCTTGTTTTTAGTTTGTTTCTGAAATTTTGAGTTACGTACACCCCTTTGTTAGGGTTTGTAAGTTTTGACCCTCCCCCCGAACCCCTTATCTAACGTTTTTTAAGAATAAATTTTTTCGTGAATTTATTTAGGGCTTATCTAAAAATACCGTAAGATGATTTCGGGGAGGAGATATTGATGAAATTTTACTGTTTCATATGAGTTAACAAAGTAGTTCAACTTTCAACAAAGTAGTTGCGAATTTTTAACCAAAAAAGATCGTCACAAAAAAAAACATAATATTTGATATTTTAACATAGTGAAGATTCATTTTAAGTCCGAAACAGCTACATTAAACTTATAGTGAAGAATTTTCAACAAAATACTTCATTTCTCAACAAAGATAGAGTTTTTAGTCAATTAAGAAAAAAAATCATGCAAAATGTAGATTCTTCATGTAAAAAAATGGATTTTTAACCAAGAAGATTAATTTGCTACTAAAAAAGACGAATTTTCAACAAGATACATGAATTTGGAACCAAACAGTGGACCTTTCAAGCTGAGAAGATCAGTTTTTGACCAAAAATGTAAATGTTAAATTTTAGTCACAAAAGAATTAATGTAAAAAAACGAATCGTACAGAAAATAGTTTAATTTTCTACGGTTATTTTCTCGGTGGCTCAGTTGGTTAGACGCTCGGACTTCACCTTAGATGTCCGGGTTTCGATCCCTGAGCCGGTACCTCTTGAAATTTTTCTATGTACCTTTACCGAGGTTCTGGTGGTTTGGATCCCACCTTAAGCTGTACGTCCCCCCAGCATGCACTTGACTACAACCCAGTCCGTGGATGATGGGGTAAAAACCTGGCTTTGCCCAATATGTCAAGGCACACGCTCTCATCAGATCACTTGATTGCATTATAATAATGCGTCCATGACTGATAATATATACCGGGATAGCCCCGTGCATACTATTCAAAAAATAAAAAAATCCAACTCCAACCAAAAATGCCTTCGACATATTGGGCTGTAATCATCTTAAGCCTGAGACATCAATTTTATAAATTTTTCTCATCAGTCACTTGACTTAGTCCGTGGCTATGATGACAAACCGGGTTCACCTGAGAAAAAGTTTTAAAAAAAAATGAATAATGAAATGGTAGCTCTAAAAAAGCATCCAGAGGCGACTGTTGTCAACTCCAACGCTCGCGGCCGCTGTGTGAGTGCCATAGCGGTAAAATACGAATTCCAAACTACACCATGTCCCTAATTTTGTCCCTTCAACCTCATCGCAGAAGATTTCAGACATCGTATTAAATTAACTTATAACATCCTCATCTCATCAGTCACTTGACTTGGTCCGTGGCTATGAGGAAAAACCGGGTTCACCCGACAACAAGCTTAACAAAAATGAATAAAGAAAAGAATAATACAAATAATATTACATTTATGACAAAGTTCAAAATCAGTGCATTTTTTAAAACATTTTTACAGCAAGTTTATTTGTATAGAAATTTTTATTTTTATGCGGAAAGTATTTGTTTAATTAATGAACAAATCGTGGGCGAGTAAATTTGACGGAGACGTTGGATGGCGTGCGCTTTTGTACAAAGCAGTGAAAAAACAGAAAAACGAATCTATTTTATTTTATTTTTTAATGAAAAATCTTCTTCCACTTATTGTAGCCAAAATATTAGGTTACTCCCGTGTATAATTTTCTTTTAAATTCACTTTTTTTTAGGTGAGCCAATGTTCTCTCCCATCGATAGTAGTTCTAAGTTTATCATTTTTCTAAACATATAAACAAATTAATAACTATATTTTTCTTTTACAACCAGAAATGGACCCAGACCTTATTCCTGATGATTGTTACCTGTACCGTCATGGACCTAATGGTCTGCTTGGAAAATTCTTTCATCACAAGATTCACGATGCGTATGGTATGTTCTAAAATAGTTTCCACTTGAATTAAAGTGCAAGTGATAATCCAGGCACCTCATACAAAAGAAGCCCTTTTCACCTTTTTCACTAGGAACTCTGCATGAAGTGCCTACACTTTTCCTACAATTCAAAAAATTAATTTTCTGCAAAAGTACAATCTTCAACTCAAACAGACGAGCTTTCTACAAAAAGGGTGAATTTTCAATTGAATAAATGAATTTTTAAGCAAAAAGATAAATTTTTGAACAAGAAGAATAATTTTCTACCAAAGATATAAATTTTGTAACAAGAAACAGATTCTTAATAAAATACATTAATTTTTAACCAAATAGTTTAATATTCTACTGAAAAAAATCTTTGTATATAAATTAATTATGAACATAATGGTTGAGTTTTTGAGCGAGAAGATAATTTTCTGAAAGAAGGGGAATTTCCAGTAAAACCCATAAATCTTCTAACAAATAGTTCAATTTTTGAACTAAGAATGATGAATTTTTACCCAAAAAACTGAATATTTCAATTTCTATTTTTTTAAATTTGATTTTCTAGCAAATTGTTTCATTTTTAAACCAAAAAGACAAATTTTCTACAAGTTAATGGAATTTTCCTCACGAAAATCTGGATTTGGAACAGGAAATTAATTCTCAACCCAAAAAGACGAGCTTTCTGCCAAACAGTGAATTCTCAACTGAGTACTTGAATTTCCAATCAAAATGATAAATTTTCAAGCAAGAAGAATAATTTTTTACCAACGAAGACGAATCTTCAACAAAAGACATTAATTTTTCACCGAGAAATTAAATTTTCAAACAAGGAGATCCATTTTTCAGCAAATAAACAAACTCTTAACAGAATACATCCATTTTCAATAAAATATTTAAATTTCCTACCAAAGAAGATGAATCTTCAACACAATAAATTAATTCCTAACTGAATAGTTAAATTTTCAACCAGAATGATGATTGATGAATTTTCAACAAAAAATATTAATTTTATTCTGATAGAGACGAATTCCCGAACAAAAGATTTTTTGATCAAGTGGTTGAATTCTCTACAAAAAAGACGAATCTTCAACGAAAACCATACATTTTTAACCAAATATTTGAAAGATATAAATACTTTTTTTTTTATTAAATTGAATAAAATAATTTTTTTATTATTATTTAAAATTATTCTACATTGATTTATCAAAGATTCAAAATAAACTGGGCAACTTATTGAAGATTAAGGTCGTATTTTTTTCAAAATGTTCTCAGAATTTTTTCACCTAGTCAAAGAGATGAAAAAACTAGCAGATGCTTGGACTATGCAGGCACATGTTAATGTAAAACAACCTTTGCTCAAATCTTAAGTATAGGTCATTTTTCTTGTATACTAAAAATGTGCATATTAAAAAAAAAACGAAAATGTAATTTTTTGTAAAATAATTGGTAGATTCGCAGTTAAGCACAATTTACATAGCTTGATGGTTTTTCTTAAACTTTGAATTAATTAATGAACGTATTTTTCTTATATTTCCAGATTCGCAAGAAAACTTCGAGGTTTCCATTGAACCCCAAAAAAATGATATTGTATACGATTCCACAGGTACGAGAGTTATGGGAATGTATCTTGAGCATGGCAAATATTATCAGATTCATTACAGAAATTAGACAGATTTGAGAACCCTCGATTTTTTTCTTCTCAATTTTTGCATCGACGAACCTTGCCTGTCCACTGCTATCGTTCTGCAAGGTACCTGGGAACTCGATGGTCAACAAAAAAACCCAAAGCTGAAAGAGTTTTAGGTAGCTCTTACTTCCAATTTCGTTTTCAGTAATGCTTTAAGGCGGTAATTAATTACGTTTGAACAATCAACGTTTATTGCAATAGCAGATATTACAAGTTTGAGTCCGTAGACGGCACGTAAGGCTTTTTCATAGGTCGAAATGCGGCGTTGTAAAATTTAGTGAATTTCTGTATTTGCATTAAAAACTTATTGGCAAAAGTGTGAGGGTCGGTCAGTACTAATTTATTTTCCTTCGATTTGAAGAGCCATTCGTGTCCGGTATTTAGCCATTGGCAGTGTGACAGTACTTGAAATTAACCTTCGATGTATCTCGCTCGACAACTCCGGTTGTGGTGTTTTTCCGAATAAACCTTTATTATTTAGTGCAAATAATTTTTGTTATTGACATCGATCCCCCTCATCTTGAGATCGGCTGTATTGTGTAAAACGTAACCACAAAAAAACTTATTAATCTCATAAGGATATAGAAATTTACTCAGGACCATTTTCTGCTATGAATTATAGTTTTTGTTTTAATCACGATAACGTTTTTTAATGAATTATAAATTCCATCTTCTGACCATCACTGTGAAAAAAAGCCACTAAACGACGTTTTAGTACAAATTCTTTGGATCAAAACTGGACCGAAGTGAGGATGAAATGTTTTATGTTTCAACTGTTTACTGTTTTTTTAGCATGAAGTTGCAAGCAATTAAAACAATACTCCCTGTGCATTATTTTAGTTCGCTGGTACATACCACTTTTTAATCTGAAGTTGGCAGAGTAAAATAGTACGAACGATGGCTTCAAAACAAGACAATTAGGTATAATAACAGGACGTATCCCTTACAGGCATTAACATATTGATATGCTTAATGATTATTTGAGGAAGAGTTAGTAGAGAGTATGAGACTCTTGTAAGTTCCACTGATACCATCTAAATTTGATCTTAAGTTAACACTGTTGTTGTTCTTGAAAATATGGGACATCTCCATAAACATTCTTTCATAATATGAAGACCCTTTTGAGAGTATGGTAAGATTGTCGTAGTCAAAAGTGTGATTTTCTTCTAATGCATGTTCAGTTAATATGATTTTGTTCATTGTTTTATTTGTTGGTTCACATGATTTTTTGTGTTCTTTCATTCTAACCAATAAATATCTCTTTGCTTGTCCGATATAATGTTTGCCACAATGAGTACAAGTGACTTTATAGACAATGTTGGTACATTTTCCATAGGAATTTTGTTTTTTTGGCTTGTCAAACAATTAAGAGTTTCTTTCATTGGTTTAAATAAAATTTGTAAATTGTATTGTCTGAAGAATCTAGTGAAGAATTTGGACAGTAATGGACAATATGAAAGTGTAATATATTGATGTAGATTGAGATCTTTGTTTTGTATAGTGTTATTGTTGTTACTAAGAATTGTATGTACCATATTGTCAAGAACAACAACGCTGTTAACTCAAGGTCATATTTGGGTGGTATTAGTGGCACTGACAATAGTCTTATACCTTCACTTATTCTGTGACTATGTCTATGACGAGACCATATAATTATATCAAGAACAACTACCTATCTCTGCAATATAATGCTGTCTTGTATTACTTACACTTGTTATCCCACTCTGCCTGTGAGACGGCACAGAAATGACTTGGATCACAAGAAACAAAATGTTTAATTATTTACTTTCTATCCAGTTTCCGTCTCACAGGCGGAGTCAAGAATAATCAATCTTCCTATATTGTACACAACATTTTGTTCAAATCTACGACTTCATATATAATAATAATCATAGATCTTTATTATGTTCCACGAAATATGTACATGAGCTTACAGAAAGAGATAGACGAGTGGACATAAAAGGCCGAGGTTCAGCTGAACTGCAATGAATAATGTCAACATAACCTACTCTTTTTTCTCAAACAACATATATAGGTATACCTTTCTGTTATACTACACTAAAGATCTTTATACACTATAATCCTACCACAGACTTCACTTCCTTTATTAAACATATTTTATATTCTAGGCTCAAAATACCCATCTTTTATATTTGAAAAGGACAACCGATTCGTTGCCGAAACGTTATGCTTTTGTTCTGAGGAATCTCTCAGGCTAAAATGACAAATTGATTTTGGACCAGTAATCTGTAAAATCTTTACCTTTTTCTCAAATTATAGTCAAGTGCCGAATTAACTCCAGGGGGGTATCGTGCATATTTATGTGAAACTAACGTTAACACTTCATTTAATTCAATTTAAACCGCTTCAAATTCAAAACTTTTCAAGTAAAAATATTGGATTTTTAACCAATTAGTTGAATTTTCAACTGAAAAATATCAGTTTTCAATCAAAAATGGCATGTTTGATAGTTCAGCTAGAAAAAAGAAATTTCAACATGATGCAAGCATGACGTAATTATAGGGTGAAAATATTTCTGCAAAAAATTACTAACCTTTAGTATTTTCAATTTTAATAGGTTGAAATTTCAGTGGTACCTCCCCTGAACTTTCTGACAAGAAAAAATAATTCGCAACAAAATACATGAATTTTCAGCCAAATATTATCACAATACAGAAATTTTCAAACAAACAGGTGAATTTTCAACTAAAGAAGATTGATGTTCAACCCAAAATGAAAAAGTCAAGTTTTCAGTTGAAAAAATGAATTTTCAATCAGAAAAAAAAATTTTTAAGACCAAGAAAGGGATTTTCAACCAAAAAGATTAATTTTCTACCGAAAAAGAATAAATTTTACAAAATAGCTGAATTTTCAATCAAAAAGACGAATTAGTCAACAAGAAGATCAATTTCTTCAAGTAGATATAATGTTTCAACAAAATACAGCAATTTGCAACCAAATAGTTTAATTTTTAACTGGAGGAGATAAATGTTCAACGAAACATCGAACAGTTAAATTTTCAGTTTAAGAAACTATTTTGAAAAGATATTAACAAAACAGTTAAGTTTTGAACAAAAAGAAAAGATTCTTCAACTAAAATGATGAATCACTAAAAAAAAATCAATTTTTGACAAAGTAGTTTCACTTAAAACTAAGCGTTTGAATTTTGAACCACAGAAGGTTTTTCCGTCGCTATTGAAGACAAGCCAAAGTCTTGAAAATTTAATCAAATACTGATTCATATACCCTATAAATTCCAGATTTTCTGTTTTTCTTTCCATGAGGTAATCAACTTGAAAAATATGGAAACCCTCGAATGCGTGAAGTTGTGAAGTGAAATTTGTCATATAACATGGTCAATACCATTTTTTTTTGTTATTTCTTTTCTGTAAACAAAATTTGTTTGTGAAATCCATAACAAAATACTAAAAAACAAACCAAGCTTTAGTCTAAAGAAAGGTTCATTACTGCACGCGTAGCGCACACAATGTTAGTTAGCTAACTTTGATTTCACAAGTTCATAGCTTGAAGAGAAATTGACAAACATTGATTTCACAAATTTGGTTGATTGTAATAATAATTTGTACTTGAGACATGAAAACAGGTACATTTTATTAGTAGAAGAACAGAATGCGGGGTCTAAGGAATGACGTTTTCAATTTTACCAGTTTGTTCTAGATTGAAAGATATCGTAACACTTCTTCCACGTAGTCTAAGCACATTGGAAGTTTCCATAATTCTGAAGGTTTTGTAAGTAATAATAACCGATAGTGATCAGTATATATAGCAGCGAATATTTTTCAACTGTCTCGTTCAACTTACAGAAAATCTTCCTGTGAAAATGAAGATCTACGTCAGCGCTCTGTCTATTACCATCGGGGTTATTCTGCAGTTTGGTGGTGAGTATACTCAATATGATATGAATCTCAAAGCCAAATATGAAATATTACATACTCGCAAAACAACAAAGTTGAACCTATTAAGCTAAAGTTCAAACTACAAAACTACATTAAGTTACAACATTTTAATGTTTTAAAAAATTTCTTTTATCCGCTTTTCTAAAAATAAACGCGAGCAGATACAAGATTTTCGTCTTCAGGTCTATATGCTATAGGAAAAGTCATACTGAAATGTCCCATCATTTGATGATAATTAGAATCTTGTCCCATAGTGTTGGAAAAAATTGAATAATATACCAAAATTTCATCACTGAATTACAAAACTCCATGAAATTCATGTTTATCCGATTCTCATGGTATTTCTTTTTGTATTCTGAAGCGCTGTTTCTGGAACAAAGTTTTTATATCTCGTAGCATAAATATTTTCAGAGATATTCTATATTTAATCTTCAATATCACGTGAGAATGAAAAAATCATATTGTGCAAGTGCAAAAATGTAAAGAAAGATGAGATCACTCTCCAGAACATAAGATCGAAGTACATGCATTGGGCTTCCAGGTCAGCCCTAGTGAAAACCTTTAGCATTTGCGGTTTGTTTGATACATGGTTTTAGAGGCATCCATCTGTTTTTTTCACTTTTTAAACCTGTTTTTCTGAAAACTCGGAAAAATCTAGAATTTATGCCTTCAGGTTCATATTCTAAGAAAAAAAAACCTACTGAAATGTCCCATCAATTGATGGTAAACAACATTTTACAAGTTTTCGTTTTCAAGCTTCAAAATGTTAAATTTTTTAATTTTATGCTCTTAATATTTCCCATATATGATATTATCGTATTTTATTCCTAAAACTTCTGTTAAATGATTACCCGAACTATTGTATTGTAACTAAAGCTTTGGAAATGATAACGTTGACTCAACACAAATATGTGCTGCTCATAAATCTGTCCAAAGTGTGAGCATGTGTCATACATTGAAAATACTTAATAATAAAATATTGCTCAATTTAAGGCACGAATATCATCTAATGTTATTTTCTTTTTCCTTCAATATTTCACTTTTAATACAATCCTTCCTTAACTATCCTTACTTATAAGAAAATATTAATTTATATGCTTCTGAATGTAATTTCTTTTAAATAATTTTTTTGATGTTAGAAATGAATAATAATTCAGATAAATACGATATTAGTTTACAAGAAATTTTAAAATAAGTTACATACTATTCTTCACAAATAAAACCAAAATGACAAGTCCCATTCGAAAATGGCTGAACCAAATTGTATTTTATCTTAAAACGTTTAATTCCGTTTTAAAACTTTTCTCAACCAAAGCGATAATTTTCAACAAACATTGTCTAACCCAAAAGACGGAGTTTCACAAACATCAATGCATTTTCCACCAAATAATAAAATTTTCAACCTACATTGATGAATTTTGAAATAACTTCTTGAAAAAAAAGAAGAATTTTTCACTAAATAGTTGAATCTTCAACCGAGAAGATGAATTTTTAACAAACAAGATTAATTTTCAACCAGAAAATATAAATTTTTAACTTAATGATGAGTCTTCCAGCAAAGCAAAATGTATTTTTTATATGAAATGAACGATAGTTAAATTCAACGAAAAATGTAGTATTTTCAACAAAACTGTTAAATCCTGAACCAAAACAGATTATTTTTCCACCAAACAATTGGATTTCAAACAGAAGCGATGGGGTTTTAACTGAGACGAATGATTTTTGAATAACGGAATTATTACATTTTCAACCAAACAGATGCACTTTCGAAAAAAATTTTAACAAAGTAATTAAACCTTTGAACAATTACTTGAATTTCTGACGAAAAGAGATGACTTAACGACAAACTAATTACATTTTGAAGAAAATAAACTAACTTTCAACTAAATAGTAGAACGTTTAACCAAAGAAGATGAATTGCGAACCAAAAATATAACATAGTAGACTTTTCACACAAAAATATGTATATTTTCTTAATGGGTACTATTAGTTCAGTTCAGGTTTAAGAAAAAAAGAATGAAAAGGGGGAAAGGGGAATTTTCTTGAAAACAGGCAAAAAAAGAAGAATTCTTAGAAAAAGGGATAGTGCGAAACTAGAAAATGAGTGGGAAATCTGAAATATTAATGCGCTGTTCGAATTTATAAAATTATTATTGAACTTGTAACACTTTTATCATTGGAACCATGCAGAGAGGTGAGATTAAAACTGTTAGATAGATAGATAAACGTTTATTTTTCAGCCTGCTGGCCTTAAAAAATTGACTTGCTTACACTTCCATTTTTTTTGAACAGAATTTTCTTAAAACTAACCCTTAAAATTAACATCTTTCCACACCTTATCTCTAACGCCGCTCGCTCTTATCGTCTTGCCTTCCTCGCTTCGCCTCGCCTCGCATGCATGTCCCTACTTTCTCGCTTTGCCTCGCATTACCAGACTCTGCCTCCGTGGCTCATACATAATATTTATCTACTATTTACAATATTTACATTTACTTATATTTACTTCCTTCTCTATTTACAATCTTACCTTCTCCATTCCTCTTCCTCCTTCCTTCTCTTCTTCTCCATCTTACCCAAGACTCCCTTCACCCATGCTACTGCCCTTTTGTCCCCCCTTTCATGCATCAATACCTCCATGCTTATCCCACTCCTTACCACCTCTACGCACTCCTCCAACCAGTTTTCGATCGTTTTCGCGACACACTCAAACTACATCTACACCTTACGCCTCAGCAGTTCCCACAAATTGTCATCATTTACATGAATCCTCGTTGATCTTTCCTAATCAAGCCACTCGGATATCAAACCTTTCTAGTTAAGATTGATCCTTTGATCATGTGTTGGTTCACCTTCAATCAGACGTACAGAACCAATTATTGGGTACCGCTCAAAAAGGGGAGCCTCAGCTCCCACTCTTTGGTAGTTTTACAAATCTTTAGGCTATAGTCAACCACGATTATTATAAAGCGATCGTGGATCCTCAGATCATCTCTTAATGACGAGTAAGACGCGAATGTCCTCATTCGCCAGATATGCATTTCACTATATTTTGGCGTTTTTGGCGTGGCCTCCCCCTCCCCCTTGAATTGTTAACGTAGTTGACGGACGTTCCCTAATGGAGGACACCTAGGGCCTCTTCACTTCAGGAAAATAAAAAAAATTTAGAGTTCATTGGAACAATTTTTCAATAAAAAATCCATACATTTGTGCTTCCAGTATCAAGATCCATGCCATCTTCACCACCTAATCAGCCGACATCGCTAACTTTTAGTGAGCGGGTATTGCGACTTCCTTATTATTCTCCGATGAACGATAGAGCAGTGTTCGATCAAAGTACTGGAGAACTTGTTCTAGTAGTCCATAATATGAAGAAACATAAAATAAATGAATCAACATTAAGAGGTGAGACCGATAATTTAAAAACTAAAGAACAATTGAGACAAAAAATCAGAGAATTCTCATGCGTTTCGTTTTTTTTAAATAATTGATGGCCCGAATGCATTAAGGGCACCTACAATTTTTACTTGCGAAAACAAAGTCCCCTTCGAGACTTCCAAGCAAAGTTTTTTCTTTTTTAGTTTTCAAATAAAGTTTAAAAACGTTTTTTTTTTTAAACAATGAATTTTAATTCTGTTTTTAACTTCAACTTGTAGTCAGTTTATCTGTCTTCTGCCAGATTAAGCAATCATAATTCAAAAACGTTTGTTTAAAAAAATGTTATTAATTTCTTCTTACGTCAAGCATAAATTTGACTTTCATATCTTGCAGCGTTTCTTTTCTCGTTGCACTTTTAAGCTGGCAGAATCTTCATACGACAAAAATTATTGTTTCAAGATCCTACCATTCATGGGATTTATCGTTTGCCATATTGGATCAGGAATTTTGAATTTTGAAATAATGATATGTGATGTGAATTCACCGACCTCAAATTAATAAATATGTCCATTTTTGTAAAGTTTCTAACACTTTTCAGATTATCGTCAACATGGGCGGATCCATGAATTTACAATCCAAAAATTTGTATTTTAGGCACATAAAGTACTTAACGCTTCCTAATTTCCTTAACAAATTTGAGCCTCCTAATTATCAGACCTTGTTTTTATTTGTTTTTTTCAAAAATAATAAACTCACAAAAAAAGATAATATTTGATATTTTAACAAAGGGAAGATCTGTATTTCAAGTCCGAAACAGCTACATTTAACCAAAAGAGAAGAATTTTTAACAAAATACTCCAATCCTCTACAAAGAAAGAGCTTTTAGTCAATTAAGAAAAAAATTCATCGAAAATGTAAAATCTTCATTTTCACCAAGAAGATTAATTTGCTACTAATAAAGACGAATTTTCAACGAGATACATGAATATCGAACCAAATAGTGAAATTTTCAAGCTGAAACAAAAAGCTTCCTACAAAATGTTCAATTTTCAATAAAATAATTACATTTTCATTCAAAAAGATAAATTTTGAATCAAGAAGATTAATTTTCGACCAGGAGAGATGAATTTTCAACAAATTACAAAAATTTGCAACCGCATAGTTGAATTTGCTTTCTCAAATTTTCTTCTACATGGTCAAACTTACTACCTAATTGTTAAATATCTAAGACAAAGAGACACAGTTTCTTTACACAATAGTTAAATTTTCGATCTGAAAATATAAAATTTCAACTAATAATATCATTTTCAACAAAAGAGTCGAATTTTGAGTCGTTTGGCTCAAAATGTGAATTTTCGATGCATTTGATTTTCCAACCAAATACTACTGTTAAAAAATGGTTGTACAAAAATTGTAGATATTTTGAAGAGCTTTAATTCTTCTCTCATACTTTTTTCACGTATCCGTCGTGGTTTAGCGTAAAAACGGAATATTCCATTTTTGGATAGCATTTTCGAAGGATAAAACCGGAACCGTTAGTCAAGAAATGGTGGTTAACAAACTCGTTCTTTCTTTAAGGGCCTACAAAAATTGCACAAAACTCAATTGGATCCTTTCATTTTTGTAAGAGTTTACGTGTTTACAGCTGGTTTTAAAACGTGGATATCTGTTGAAAAACTGTGGTATGAAATATTGAACAATTCTAATACTTTCTCAATCATCAGTGATGAGAATGTAAAAAGTTAACTTTCAAACCAACAGTTAATTGACCTATTTTATTTCTTTTCAAATGAAAAATCTTCTTCCACTTATTATAGCCAAGATACGTATAAAGACACATATTTGTATATTTTTTTTTTTAAATTCACTTTTACATTAAGTTGCGCAATCGTACCCGCCCCATCCCTAGTAGTTCTAAGTTTACGATTTTTTTCAAACATATGAATAAATTAATAACTTTAATTTTCTTTCACAACCAGAAACGGACCCTGACCTTATTCCTGATGATTCAAAGCTGTGGCGTTTAGGACCTCCTGGTCTACATGGAAGATTCTTCCAACACAAGATTTACCATGCGTATCGTATGTTATAAAATAGTTTCTACTTAAATTAAAGTACCTGTGATAGTCCAGGCACCTCATGAAAAAAATCACTTTTTTCCTGAAATTTTGAAAAAAAATTAATTTTCAATAAAAGATATTATTTAACTCAAATAGACGAGCTTTCTACAAAAAAGGTGAATTTTCAATCGAATGGATGAATTTACAAAAAGTTTCATTTTCCAAAAAGAAGAATAATTTTCTACCAAAAAAGACGTATCTAAAACAAAATATATTAACCTTTAACCAAAGTGTTGAATTTTCAACCATGGAGATCAATTTTCCAACAAAAAAAAGAATTCTTAATAAAATACATTAATTTTTAACCAAAAAGGTGAATTTTCTACTGAAAAAAAAACTTTGTATATAGATTAATTTTGAACATAACGGTTGCCATTTTGAGCAAGAAGATAATTTTCTAAAAGAGGGCGAATTTCCAGTGAATCCTATAAATCTTCTAACAAACAGTTCAATTTTTTAATGAAGAATGATAAATTTTTATCCAAAAATTGAATATTTCAAGTTTTATTTAAAAAAAATTAGGTTTTAATTCAAAAAATGAATATCATACAAAAAAGTTCAATTTCCTACCAAATTGTTCAATTTTTGAAAAGAAAAGACAAATCTTCTACAACTCAATTGAATTTTCCACCCAAAAAGATGAGCTTTCTGACAAAAAGTGAATTTTCACCCAAGACGATAAATTTTTAAGCAAGAAGAATAATTTTTTACCAACAAAGACAAATCTTAACAAAATACATTAGTTTTTTACCCAGGTGTTGAATTATCAGCAAAGGAGATCAATTTTCCAGCAAAAAAAACTCTTAAGAAAACACATCCATTTTCAATAAAATATTTGAATTTCCTATCCTGAAAGACGAATCATCAACGAAATACATTGATTTTTAACTAATTAGTTAAATTTTTGACCAGAATGATGATTGATGAATTTTCAAAAAAAAAAATAATAATTTTCTTCTAAAAGAGACGAGCTTCCAAAGAAAAGATGTTTTGATCGAATGGTTGAATTGTCTCCAAGAAAAGACGAATCTTCAACGAAAAACATTAAATATTATTTTATATTGATTTATCAAATACGTAGTTCAAAAGTAAGCGTGGCAACTTATCGAAGATTGAGATTGTATTTTTGTTTCAAATTTTCATAGAATTTTTTTACTCTTAATTCTTCTACTAGACATTTTTCTCTATAACGCAATTGGAAAGGTCAATCTCAGCAAACACGAATTTCTAAACTTATTTCGAAAAAATTTTAAAAAAACACACCTACCTAGTTAAAGAGATTAAAAATACTAGTGGATGCTTGGACTATGAAGGCACATGTTAGTGTTAAACAACCTTTGCTTAAACAACCTTTGATGGTTTTTCCTAACCTTTAAACTAACTAATGAACGTATTTTTCTTACATCACCAGGTTTGCAAGGACATCCCGAGGTTTCAATTGAACCCCAGAAAAATGATATTGTATATGATCCTACAGGTTATTATATTATGGGAATTTATCGTGATCATGGCAAATATTATGAAATTCATTACAGAAATTAGAAAGATTTGAGAACCCTCAATTTTTTTCTTCTCAATTTTTGCCTCGACGAACCTTGCTTGTTCACTGCTATCGTTCTGCAACGTACCTGGGTACTCGATGGTCCGTAGAAAAAACCAAAGGTAAAAAGAGTTCCAGATGAAACTGCTGGGGGTAATCTCGACATAAAAAAAAATAATAATTTGAGATAGGTACAGATAAAATGTAAAAGTTATTTTTTATTTTCTTCCCGCCGATCTACAGTTTTTTGCATGCCGAGATTACCCACAGCATTCATCTCTGCAACAATTTTTAGTTCTCACATTTTGTTTTTTCCTGTGTCGATGCGTACGCAGAATTTGAATAATTCACGGGTACCCATGGAGTTTTCCATGAGCTAAGCTTGCTTTTGCTGATGCCTATATGGTTGACAATTGTCTAATTTTTATAAATCGTCATTGCTTTCTCTTCAGTTACTTGAAATTTTATCCTGATTGCCTCCTGACATATTGATAACCTGACCAGTAATCAATAATTTATCCGAGAACTTTTCTTTTCTGGATTAGCTACATTCAATAAGCATGTTCAATAAGGCAGGTTTGGCTCAGCGATTAGAATAACATTTTAAGTCGTTTCTAGTCCCAGGTTTTTAAGTTAGTTATTAATATAAATTACGACGTTTATTTTTGGCATGAATGAAAGCTATAAAAAATTATTATTATTGCACTGCATTGTGATCTAATATATTTATATATTAAATTACAAACTCTTATTATTATAATAATCACGACTGCTGTAATAAAAATTTTGTTTTATATTATATTAATTTCAGTGTTATGTATTTCATATTATAATCTCATAGAAATTACGTATTAATTATTATTATTTCTTAATACGACTAGATTTTTAGAATTATGATGTCATTACACTAGAGTCATATGGATAGACATGAAGCAAGGTGAGAGCAGGTGTTAGGCACAGCTCGTAAGGACAGCAGATCAAGGAATGATTTGATTAGATCGCTGGTCTCAAAAATCCCCACGGAGTAGGAAAAGCCGCGCAAGGCCATCCCCTCCGTCGACTCGGGAACCAATAAGGTACAACTCGCCCCACCAGATCGAGCTGCCGCGGGTTCCCCAAGTATGTCTGTATAAAGGGTGCGTGTTTCAGCCATAAATCCATTGTTATCAGATTTCGTGGTTTTTTCCTGCTTGCGGGATTTTTTCTCACATATAATAAAGGTCACTTCAAATTTCAGTCATGCCTTCACTCGTTGACGTTTGACACCTGCTAAGCCTTGCTTCTTCTCTCTTACTGAGAATCACCAACCACCATGGCCATCTTCCTATTCCTTGGTCCTTGGTGTGTCTGTCACATTAGTGTAATCAGTTTTAAAAATATTATATTCTGCAGTTGTCAAGGAATTACATTGTACATAAATTTTCCCTCCCGCCTATTTGCAATTTCGTTTTCAGTAATGTTTTAAGGCAGCAATTGGTCACGTTTAAACAATGGATGTTTATTGCAATTGCAGATGTTACAAGTTTGAGTCTGTCGATTTTCCTTCGATTTGAAGAGTCAATCGTGTTCGGCATTTAGCCGACGTCAGTGACAGTACTTGAAATTTACTTTCGATGTATCTCGCTCAGCAACTTCGTTCGTGGTGTGTTTATGAATAAACATTTAATATTTAGTGCAAATAAATTGTGTTATTAAAGTCGATCCCTCTCATCTTAAGATCAGCTGTATTGTGTGGAACGTATCCACAAGAACAAAACATATTTATCTAGAAAATATATACAAATTTACTCAAGGCTATTTTCTGCTACGACTTATAGTTTTTGTTTTAATCGTGATTACGCTTCTGAAAAATGAAAAAATTCATTTTCCAGCTAAACTATGCAGCATACGAAAAAAGTTCACATTACAAATGTTGGCTTCTAAGCAGACTCACAAAGTCGCCTATAAATATATTTAAGAGCGCATAATACCAACTAACGTGACGATAGAGCTTTTTATTAGGTCTAAATAGAATCTGGATCAAAATTTTTTGGTGATAGAACAAAATCTTTTTGAAAAATTAATTTTTTTTTAATTTAACTCAAAAATATAATTGAATTGACATAATGATGCTCATGATAGATTGATAGATTCTGGTCTATCAGACGCATCAAATTGATCAATTAACAAATTTTCGCTCTGTGACGCGAATGTCACAGAGCTCAAAACTAAACCGAACCAGCGACAGTAAGTGCAACAGCAACAGTATGTCGCACAATATCATCAGAAAGGCGAAATGAACATCTTGTTTCGCTAAGGGACATCCAGGATGACCAGGATTTACAAGACGGATTCTCGGTCGCATCTTCAAGGAGAAGCAAAAAGCGTGAGTGTAGTAGCATTGCATCAACTGAGTCGAAAGACAGTAGGATGACAGTTGATAGCAGCCATAAATCTTCTTCGCCATCTAAAAGCGACCTAAACCCCAAATCAACTGTCACAGTTAAAAATCCCTCAGTGACCGAACCCAAAAAATCGCGGGTTCCCCCTATAAATGTCATAGTAGATGAAATTAATCATCCATTTATCATGCTGCATAAAATCCTGAAAAAATCCTGCCAGTACAGTCCGATTATTTACAGTTCCAAATCTGGAGTACATTCAGTTAACATCTCTTATATAGAGGGTTATCGAGCCACTCTTGCAGCTCTTGACGAGCAAGGCTTTCAGTACTATTTGTACAAGAGTAACGACGAACCTCAAGTTAAATTAGTGATTAGAAACATTCCAGTCAGTTACCCAGAAGAAGCAGTTCAATCGGATCTTGAAGAGCTAGGCTTCAATATCACATCTATTTCCAGGATGCGCAACCAAGTCACAAAAAAGGCCCTCCCTTTAATGCTAGTGACAGTCCCTAGTGCACCTAAAGCCAAAGATCTTCTCGGATTAACTATCTTATCCTTCATTAAAATTAAAGTTGAGCAGTACATTAACCCAGTTACTCCCCCTCAATGCTACAACTGCCAAAGATTTCACCATGTGTCCGGTACCTGCCATGCCACACCACGGTGTGTGAAATGTGGGCAATCTCATCGCTCCACAGAATGCAAAAAAACCCTAAAATCGCCAGCCACCTGTGCCAACTGCTCATAAGACCACCCAGTAAATTATAAGGGCTGTCTGGAGTATAAAAAAGCAGCTCAACGGTATATTAAAAAGTCCAACAACGCCGCGCCTAAAAACCAAAGCAATAAAATCAACCTCCCCCAGATCAATATGACTAAAGCTATCGCAGCAACAGTTGGATCAAATTTTGAAAAATTATATAGCCAAGCAGTAAAACCTACTCATAAACCAACCAGTAATATCCCAAGAACTAAAAGCAAACAAGCAGCCACGAAAAAACAACAAATTACACCGAAAATAATCGCAAAGCAAAGTAACTCGCAGCAATCAGATGCAGAAGAGTACGTACCGCTAAAAACTACCACACCCTCAGCGGATAATGATAATGTTAATACACAAAATATTAAAACTACCTTAGTCTCATTAATAAACTCCTCACTCGCATTGATATCTAACATTATGTCGGGATCGCTAAACCTTTCACAGGCAATCGAGAACACAGCCCAGATCATCAACAAAATATTAACACTTGCAATTGAAAATGGAAAATTGTAATTATGATGATACCTTAAAAATAATCTTTTGGAACTCATTAGGAATCTATCGTAAAAAACATGAACTCGTCGATTTTCTGTATAAAAATAACATCACAATCTGCCTTTTAAATGAAACGCTAATTTCACAATCTAAACCGTTTAAAATTCAAAGCTATAAAACATACAAAAATAATAAAAATAGAGACACAGCAATTCTAATAAGGAATAATGTTGAACACCATGAATACCCAGTCCCAGAATTACAAAACCTGGAGGCTACTGTAATTAAAATTAAAATTCACGGCAAAGCATATGCAATTGTATCGTTATACCAGTCACCCTCTTTAAAGTTCATTAAAGCGGACTATACAAAAATCATTCAGATAGCCCCGTCAATGATAGCAGCCGGTGATCTTAACCCCAAGCAAACAGCCTGGAATAGTAGAACAGTAAATAAAAATGGAAAAGAACTTTTTAAATTAGTCTATGATATACACTTAGATATTGCGGCACCAGATACGCACACTTTTTTTCTATTTAATACTAAACACAAATCGTATGGAGAGAAAGGAGAAGGCAGACAGGAGAAATAATATTGTGATAAGAGGGTTGAAGATGAAGAGCGGGGAAGAAAGGGAGGGTGTGGAAGCGCTGCTACAGAGCATAGGGTGGAATAAAGGCAGGGTAGGGAAAGTTAAGTTCGAGGGGAGAAAGGAGAAAGAAGTGGCGGTTGTGGAGTTGGAGAGCTGGGAAGAAAAATTGGGGGTAATGAGAAATAAAAATAGGATAAAGGATAAGGAAGTTTTCATCGATCACGATTTGACGAGAAAGGAAAGGGATGTACAGAGAGTGCTGTACAACAGGGCTAGGAGGGAGAGGAGTGAAGGGAGATCGGCGAAGGTAGGATATCGGAAAATAAAAATAGGCGAGAAAATGTGGGTGTGGGACGAGGAGAAAGAGGTGTTGAAGGAAGTGCAGGGGAATTTGTTTCGTAGGAAGTAGGGGGGTGGGTGTAATGCAGGGTAGAGGAGTTGTGAAGGTGCTTTACTGGAACGTAGCAGGGGTAAAGAAGAAGGATGAGGAGTTCTGGAGGTATATCCAGGAATTTGATGTGGTAGGACTGGTAGAGTCGTGGGTGGAAAGAAAGGAATGGGATAAAATAGAGCCAAAGCTGCCAAGGGGGTATAGGTGGAGACTCCAGGAGGCGGTCAGAGTGAAGAAGAAAGGAAGGGCTAGTGGGGGAATTATAACGGGGATTAGAGATGGATTAGAGAAAGAAGCTGACGGAGAGGAAGAGGGGGAGGGAGTGCAAATGAGGAAAGTAAAGATAGGAGGGGTAATGTGTAAGTTCGTGACAGTGTACAATAAGGATGAAATGGAAAGAATTAAAGAAAGGGTGGAAGACCTGTTAGGTGAAAGAGAAGAGGGTATGGTGGTACTGGGTGGGGACTTTAACGCGAGGATGGGGAAGGAAGGGGGCCTTTACAGGGAAGGGGAGACCTTCGAAAGGAATTCGAAGGATAGGTTAATAAATAAGGAGGGGGAGCTTCTAAGGGACTGGATGGAGGATAGAGGCTGGGCGGTGGCAAATGGTATGGCAACTGGGGACGAAGAGGGAGAATACACATACGTAGGTAAGGTGGTGGTATCCGTAATAGATTATGTAGTTATGAATATGGAAGGGTGGGAGGAGATGGAGAGATTCGCAGTAGAAGGGAGGGTAGAATCAGACCATCAGCCATTAGGGTTGTGGATAAGGGGTGAGAACGGCGGAAGGCAAGGTGGGGAAGAAGCTTCGAAGGGGAGACGGTGGAAGAGATATGGGAGGATTTAAAAGAGAAAGTGAAAGGGTGCGTGCAAAAGAAGGTGTTCAAAAAGAAGAAGAAAGGAATGGTGAAGCCGTGGTGGGATAGGGAATGTAAAAAGATGAAAAGAAAGGTGAAGAGGAAGTATAAGAAGTGGAAAGAGGGTACTGCGAAAAGGGAGGAGTACGTAGAAATGAGGAAGGGGTTTAGATTGATGTGTAAGAAGAAAGAACAGGAAAAGGAGAAAGAGCTGGAGGAGGAGTTAGGAAATGTTAAGACAGAAGGGGACGTCTGGAAGATAATAAATAGGTTTAGGAAGCGTAGAGTAGGGATAAGCGACAAGATAGGGAGTGAGGAGTGGAGGGAGTTTTTTAAAGAATCATTTCAGGGCTCAGATTCAAAGAAGAGAGATGATGGGAGTAGAAGAACGGGGGAGGCAGAGATGGAGGAGTTGAATGACGAGGAGATAGAGAAACAGATAAGGAAGTTAAAAAGGTCAAAATCAGCAGGGCTGGATGGGCTAGAGAACGAAGCATGGCTGTTTAGTACACAAGAGGTTAGCGAGAGGCTGAAGGAGGTAGTGAAGAAAGTATGGAGGGGGGAGGGATTCCCACGAGGGTGGAGAGAAGGATTAATAGTGCCTCTGTATAAGAAAGGAGAGAGGGATAGGCAGGAAAATTATAGGGGGATTGCGCTAATGAATACGGCGTATAAAGTATACGCGATGGTAGTAGCGGAGAGGCTGCGGAAGGATGTTGAGGGGAAAGGAATATTGCCAGAGACGCAGGCGGGCTTTAGGGCAGGTAGAAGTACTATCGACAATATCTACGTTCTGCAGCACGTGGTGGATAGAGAATTAGCGAAGAAGGGGTCGAGAGTGTACGCGTTTTTTGTGGATCTAAAAGGCGCGTTTCCGTCGATGGATAGGGAGAGGTTGTGGGAGGCGATGGAGGAGAGGGGAGTGGAGAGAGGCCTGATCGAGAGGGTAAGGGAGATATATGAAGAAACCAAAGATAAGGTAAGAGGAGGACAGGGGATTTCGGAGGGATTCTGGATGGATAGGGGGTTAAGACAAGGGTGTCCGCTTAGCCCGACGCTTGTTGCGATTTTAATTGCGGATATGGAAAGTAAGCTGGGGGCCGGAGTGGTAGGAGGAGTCAGGATAGGAGGGGTTAGAATTTGGTCGCTAGCGTATGCAGATGACATAGTGTTGTTGGCAAAAAGCGAGGAGGCCTTAAAGGAAATGATGAAGAGGTTGAGAAGATACCTGGATAAGAACAAGTTAGAACTGAATGCGGAAAAGTCCAAGGTTATGGTTTTCAGAAAAGGAGGTGAAAGGGATAAGGAAGGGCAGTGGAAGTGGAAGGGAAAGGCGGTGCAGGCGGTGAAAGAGTTTGTGTACCTGGGCTTCTTGTTTCGAAAGAATGGCGGAGTGGATGGTCACACAAAAGAGAGAGTGAGGAGGGCAAATGTGGTGATGAGGCAGGTGTGGGGGTTGGGAAAGAAGTTATTCGCAGATGATTTTGGAAGGAGAATGAAATTGTTTGACTCACTAGTGATGAGTGTGCTATTGTATGGAGTAGAGGTGTGGGGTGGAAGGAAAGCGAAGAGGTAAATAGGATGCAGGAGAGATATGTAAAGTAGACACTGGGGTTTGCAAGGAACACGCCTAATTATATTGTCAGGAGGGAGATTGGGAGAACGAGTGTAGGGATTCTAGCGGGGAGTCGAGCGTGTAAATATGAAGAGAAATTTTTGGAAGAGGGGGGAAGTAAGCTGGTTAGGGAGTGTTGGTGGGAGAAGGAGAACAGGAGAGGGGGTGGGAAGATGGAGGTTGAAAAAGAAGGGTATTTTAGAACGAAAGGACTGCATATGGATGAATTGAGAAGGATGCATGAGGAAGGAAGGAAGGTATATGAGTTGGTTAAGAAAAACAGCATGGAGAGAGAGAAGACAGCAGGGGAAGAGAGAATAAGAGAGACAAGGTTTAATGGGAACTATGTGTGGATTATGCCAAGGGCGAGAGCGCAATATTTGTGTGAGAAAGGAGAGAAAGAAGTCAGGAGCTTATAGCGAGGATGAGATGTGGGTGCATGGAGGGTTTCAATAGGTTCTGGCTCGCTAGGGAAAAGAGGATGTGTGAACTATGTGGGAAGGGGGAGGCAAGAGTGGAGCACTGGTTGGAGGAGTGCGTGGAGGTGGAAAGGAGTGGGATAAGCATGGAGGTATTGATGCATGAAAGGGGGGACAAAAGGGCAGTAGCATGGGTGAAGGGAGTATTGGGAAAGATGGAGAAGAAGAGAAGGAAGGAGGAAGCGGAATGGAGAAGGAAAGATTGTAAATAGAGCAGTAAGTAAATATAAGTAATTGTAAATATTGTAAATAGTAGATAAGTATTAGGTATTAGTCGCGGAGGCAGAGTTTGGTCATGCGAGGCAAGCAAGAAAGTAGGGACATGCGAGCGAGGCGAGGCGAAGCGAGGAAGGCAATGCGATAAGAGCGAGCGGCGTTAGATATAAGGTGTGGAAGTATGTTAGTTTTAAGGGTTAGTTGTAAGAAAATTCTGTAAAAAATGGAAGTGTAAGCAAGTCAATTATTTAAGGCCAGCAGGCTAAAAAATAAACGTTTATCTATATATATCTACTAAACACAAATCAGACCTTATTGACATCGCAATATTAAAAAATAATCTTTTCGACTACGATATTTCTACAATAAATAAACTAGACTCTGACCATAGACCAGTTCTTATTAACTTAAAAACAAAGTGCGATAAAATCCCAGGCAGGCCGCGTTATAATTTTGCAAAAGCAGACTGGGTAACTTTCATTAACTCACTCGACAAAAAAACAGATGCTAGACTCACACTAAAGAATCCGACGGAAATTGATGAAGCCATAATAAACTTCACATCCATTATACAAGCAGCAGTAGACTAAAAAGTACGATACACCCTTAACACCGGAAATTTTAGACCTCATTAAAACAAGAAACAAGCTCTCCCAAAAACACTACAAAAATAAAAACCCCATACATAAAAACATAATCAATCACCTTCGTAAAACAATAGACAATAAAATCAAAGCAAATTCTTGTAATAATTGGAACGGAGTAGTTAAAAAATCCAAATTAAAGATAACTTAATCTGGCGTATGACGGAAGCCCTCACTAAACCCCAAGCGACCATTCCTCCACTTAGAAAACCAGATCTCACTTTTGCACTTAATGACAGTGACAAGGCAAATCTTCTAGCAAAAAACTATGAAACACACTTTTCCCTTCACGATTCCCCTTCAGATCTAGCCCATATTACTATCTGTGAAAAGGAAGTTGGAGACTTCCTTAAAAGCCCTTGTCAACAAAAAATTAGACAAATAAACCCTAGGGAAATTTCCAAGTGTATCAAAACTACTAAGAGCAACAAGGCTCCAGGACCTGACTCTATCTCTAACTCGATTCTGAAAAAACTACCAGAATCATACCTTATCGTTTTAGCCATTATCTTTAATGCCTGTTTTGACTACAATTACTTTCCAAACTCCTGGAAAACAGCTCATATCGTAGTCTTCCAAAAGGCAGGAAAAGACCCGTATCATCCCAATAGTTATCGACCCATTAGCTTATTAAATACAATGAGCAAAATTTTTGAAAAGATAATTCTCATTAGGATAAATAAACACATTGAGAAAGACAGCATCCTTAGACCACAGCAGTTTGGCTTCAGAAAAGAACATTCCACACAACACATGATACTCAAACTAGTGGACAATGTAACTCATAATTTCAATTGGAAAAGGAACACAGGAGCTGTCTTCCTTGATGTGGAAAAAGCATTTGATAGCGTATGGCATACCGGGCTACTAAAGAAACTAATCAATTATAAATTTCCAAGTAAACTCATTCGCATATTGCACTCTTATCTCACTCACAGAAAATTTTCAGTAAAAATAAATGACACACTTTCAGACAAACTTTGCATTAGAGCAAGTGTCCCCCAGGGCAGCATAATGGGACCAGTGCTCTTTATCCTTTACGTCAATGACATCCCAACAATCCCCAGAGTTCTGATGGGTATATACGCGGATGATGCGATCCTATTTGTATCTTCATGGTGCGATAAAACAATCCTAAGACTCCTCAATGAGGCACTTAAGATTGTCGAAGCGTGGTGCAAATTATGGAGAATCAAAATTAACACTACTAAATGCGAAGCTTTACTTTTCTCTGTCAAGAAACCCAAAAAACTAGAGTCACCGCGAATGTTTGGACAACCAATAAACTGGAAAGATTCCGTTAAATATCTCGGCCAAAAAGTTCAAAAACGCAATAAATTTAACATGCATGTCAAAGACGTGAAGGGTAAGGCCATGGGGGTCATCTCTCGCTTACATCCGATTATCAACAGAAATTCAAGTATAAGACCAGATTACGGGATTTTGATTTACAAAATGTTTATTAGACCCATTATTACATATTCATGCACAATATGGGGAGGAACCTCGAAAACTAATATCAATCAGATCCAAATAATTCAAAATAAATTCCTTAGACGCATTACAAAATCCCCCAGATACAATAAAAATTCTCTTCTACACAAAGAATTTAACTTGCCAACCATCTCAGAATACATTCTTGAAACTGCCAAAAAATTCTACGAGAGAACAGCTGAATCCAAACATGCACATATCTCGTCCTTAAGAGATTATCCTTATGATCCCTTGCGAAAGCATGCAAAACCCAAAGACTTCCTCATGAAAGAGGCTTAAGTACGTATTTTCTTGAAACCTATATAACCCTCCTACTCCCTTACACCTAAATTTCAAACATATCACTTAGGTGTTTTAGATTAAGTGTTCTAGCCATCATGCAGCTACATATCTAATCGTGTAAAAATGCCCAGATGGGTAACGCACTTCAACTCTTCCATCCCGATCCTTCCCGCAGGAGAGACCATTAACCTGCGAGTGAAGCTGCGTGCGCGGCAAAGCCGCACGCCACACACACGAGTGTGCTGAGTCTCACTGGGGTGGGTGATGGCAGAGGCCCACCCCCCCCCCTTTTTTTCACAGATTCATTCTGCCTGTGACATCACACCAGGAACCATGGATACTTGCTGTTAATCACCGACGGTTGACACCTGCTAAGCCTCGCTTCTTCTCTCTCACACTTCTTATCACATTACTGTATTTAGTTTTGAAAATAGTTGTCGAGGAATTGCACTGTATATAAATTTGTGATTTTCCTTCGATTTGAAGAGCCAGTCTTGTCCGGTATTTAGCTGTCGTCAGTGACAAAACTTGAAATTCACTTTCGATCTGTCTCGCTGGACAACTTCGGTTGTGGTATTTTTTTGAATAAACATTTATGATTTAGTGCAAATAAATTTTGTTATTGACTTTTTTACCTCTCATCTTAGTATTAGCTGTAATGTGTGGAACGTAACGACAAAAATAAAACTTATTAATCTCAAAAAGATATATAAATTTACTAAAGACCATTTTCTGCTGCGACTTGTATTTTTGTTTTCAATCACGATAACGTTTTTTAATGAATTAAAAATTCCATTTTATGACCATAATATTCGAGATAAGCAAACATTATATATGAAAAATTGTTTGTCCTTAGAAGATCTACAAATGTGCTTCAGACTATTTTCTACTACATTTTTGTTTAAATTGCGAATGCGCTTCAAAAAAAATAAAAATAAATAATATTCCGGCTAAACTGTGCAGCATACAGAAAAAGTCCACAATATAAATTCTGGCTTTTAAGAAGACCTCAAAAGTCGCCTGTAAATATTGCTTGATAGAGCACACGATTCTTGTCTGAAAACTCAAACATTTTGTTGAAACATTCTATATTTAT
>CAKNYM010052325.1:0-35715 GCA_932195095.1 Andricus curvator | reverse complement strand
TATTTATATATATATATTTGACTTATCAATAGACTTATCAATTAAGCCTCAATAGAATTTTGAACAACATTTTTTGTTGATTGAAAAAAATCTTCGAAAAAACTTAATTTTTCTCTTAATTTAGCCTAAAAATTGTATTTAAATTTATAAAGAAATTTTTCTCTATGTCCATATTGAAAGTACCCTATACCCATATTGGGCTGTATGTCCATTTTGGTTTGTAAGACGGATGGACATGAGACCTCAACTATAAGGGTTTCTGCCTGTAGCTACAAAACCCTAAAGAATGAATTTTCATTATCAAATTAAAATTATTCAAGTAAGCGTAGATTTGATAAAAAACATATTGCCTAAAAGGCGGTAAATATATAATGGTTCTTCGTACGAGAACATATCACGTATAGTTTTTGCAAATGTTTTAGGAAAAATTATAACACTGGTTGGCCTGGATGATTTTTATTTAATTTCTAGTCGATTTGTCCTCTTGAAAATAGCAATTTTTTAAGAACAATTCATGGAGAGATAATTTTATTAGATCAGAACATCTTGTTTGTGTTTTCAAGACATCTAATATCGATATAAACAATGTATAAGTTTTAAATTTTTTTGATCATTTCATTAAAAAATCATTTGTTTGTAACGCTGTAAATTGTAAATGGTTTAAACTTTACAAGAACTACATGAGGCAACAAGATTTTATTCTTATTCAGAGGTGCTAAGAATTATTTCATGGAAAAGTTTTGTTAATAATGAAATTGTTAAAAAAAGTGTTGAAACAGAAACTGATCAGGAGCTTGAAAAAAAACCAAGATATTCGTAATCAGAAGACTTTTTTAAAACTTTAATTCTCAAACCACAAGAAAAAACGAATTGTCAACAAAATATTTAAATTTTCAACCAAAGAGAGGAAATCTTGACTGAAATAATGAATTTCCATAAAAAAAGTGTATTTTTAACAAAGCAGTTAAACTTTCAAAAAAGCAGTTGAATTGTGAACCCAAAAAAGAATAACAACAATTAGAGAAATTTTCAACAAAATAGTTCAATATTTAACCAAGTAGATAAATTTTTAAACAAAAAGATGAATTTTGAACCAAATAGATGGATTTTCAACTAGAAAAGATCATTTTTTGTATAAAAATATCAATTTTCAAACTAAAAATGGAATAGTTACATTTTCGGTTAGAAAAATTCTTTCGCAAGAAAAAAAATGCAGTGTCAACATAATATTGAATATGAAATGTAATAGTTGATGTTTTCACCAAAATAGATTTAAACTAAAATGAAAAACATTTAAATTTAAATTTCAACCCAGAAAGAAAAATTTCAACTAAATAGTTTAATTTTCAACCAAAGAGATGAATTTTCAACAAAAATAATCTGCCGTCCAAACTAAAAAGATACATAAGTGACATTTTTATGAAAAATGAGTTTTTGGTATCGTTGGATTCGTAAGAAAAAGCTGCGTCTAACTGTGTTAACAAAAATTATGAATTATTAATATTTATTGCAAAAAACGATTGTTTATACATGAGGAAAGTCGAAAAAGTTGAAAAATACAACTTAAAAAGATACACAAAGTACTTTGCGTGTCCTAAAATTTGTATAAGGCATGTAATACGTCATCAGCATACAAATGAAAAAGAACCTAAAGAACTTTGTGTCTTTTTTGCCTTGTAAAAGTGACCGAGTGCGGAGCGAATTTACAAACGAAAAGAATCGCTTGCCCTTACGTATGTTTTAGCCTTGTGAAATAGCTTGGACTCTGATCGGAAATCCAAGGGAAATAAGTCCCGGCTAGATTCGGCTATACATTAGCGACGATCGTTCGGGTAAGTTCGGGACAGCCGCTGAACACACAGTGTCCCTTACGTATGTTTTGTTGTTGTATTTTGAGGCCGTGCTCGAGCTCGCCGATAAAGGCATCGTCCGCAAGTGCCTTTGTGTTCTTTTTGCCTTGTATTTTTCACTTTCCGCGACTAGTAAAAAATCGCAAGTCCATTTTCTAATAGAAATTGTTTAAAAAATCAATTTTTTATTGCAAAATATGAAAGAGCACATTATTTTTACCCAAATAGTGTATCTAGATTATTCAAAATTTTATTCGATCTCAGAGTTCTTTGGACAAAAAGTTTTTCTCGATTTTCTCAGTTCGAGTGAGATTGGACTTATGTATCTTTTTAGTTTGTACGGCAGTAATTAGCCTTTTACAACGAAAAAAGTTTTCAGAGACATAGTTCTACATTCATCCAAGTAGTAGAATTTTCATCCAAAATATACTTAAAATTCAGTGCACATATAGGTAAAAATAATGTGGGTGCTTGATTAAATTTCAGTTTAAACCTCTTCAAATTCATAACTTTTCAAGTGAAAATATTGAATTTTCAACCAAAACTATTAATTTTCCACAAAAAAAGACGGTTTTCTAATACATTATTTCTCAACTAAATAGTTGAATTTTTAACTAAAAAGTATCAATTTTCAAATAAATAATTGATTTTTAAACTAAAAAATATCAGTTTTCAGCGAAAAATTGAATAGTTAATATTTCAATTTAAAAAGCCCCATGAAGTTTAACACGTATTTCCCGTGAGAAAAAAAGACATTTTTGACATTTTATACGGAATCATCAATATTTGGAATCAAATACAAATTGCTTTAAATGCATAAAATAATATTTTTTACTAAAATTGAGATGTTTACATAAATTGTTCAAACAATTTATTATTATTTTTAGCAATTTTCTCTTAGAATAGTTAGAAAGTAACGGTTTTTTTTCGAATTTTCAGCTTGTTTTCAACTTCTCAGTTAGATCGAGGCAATAATCAACTAATTTTAACAGAGATGATTGTTTAAACAATTTATTATTATTTATAATATTTTTCTTTAAGAATAATGATAGAAAATTGCAGTACTTTTTCAAATTTCCACTTTTGGTCCACTATTCAATTTGACTGATGTAATCATTAATTTAAGTTTTTAAAAAATTGTTCAAATAATTTAGTATCATTTGTTATGATATTCTCTTTGAATAATCTTAGAAATTTGTGTTCTTTTTTAATTTTCATAATTTTGTTTACTTTCCATCCAGAGTGAGGTAATAATTAATACAATTTGGCAAACATGAATTTTTAAATAAATTATTATTGTTTATAACTATCTCCTCCTACATTAACGAAAGATAGTTGTGGTTTTTTCTGAAAATTTTAACCATGTTTCAACTTTTCACTTTAAGCGAAGTAATATTTATAGAAATCTACGAGATATGATTTTTCGAACAAATTATAATTTATAACTATTTTCTTTTATTATAATGCTACAAAGTTTTGGTTTTTTCTGAAATTTTTAACTTTTAGTCAACATTTTACTCAGCGAGATGATGATAGATGCAAATAACGAAACATGATTGTTTAAACAATTTATTATGGTTTATCTTCTCTTAGAAAAATGCGAGAAAGTTGTGGGTTTTTCTGAAATTTTAAACTTTTCTTTGTCTCTTTTATTAGAAAAAAATAATGAATATTCATATAAATTTGAACATAGAGGCTCTCAGGAACTTTTTCAAGGAAAATTTATATTGATTATGATCCCTATATAAAATTTGAAGAATATTTCAAATATCTGTTTTATTTCAAGAAAATATATTCACAAAAGAGATTTTTTAAAAAATGGTTCTCTCTATTGTTCATTAATTATCTGCTCATAACTAAAAAGCCAAAGCAAAGTTACAAATTTTAGAAAAAAATCACAACTAATTATCATTCAAAAGACAGAAAAAATTACAAACTGTTGAATTTTCAAAAATGATGAATTTTTAACCAAGAAGATTAAGCACGCTTAAGGAAAAAGACGCTTTTATCAATTTTATTTAAAATCGTTAATAGTAGGTAAATCGCGTTAAAACTTGTGATTTGTAAATTTGGTTGAAAGGTATTCAAAGCTGTCACAGAAAAAAAAAATTTTGAAGGAGCCACTTTTACTGCACTTGAAGATTTAGAGAAAATTAAAGTATATTAATTATTATTATTAAAGTTGACAACATTACCGCTAAAGAAGGAAAACCATATACAAATGTGCATTTTTCTAGAAATAGTTCATGCATATTTAGCTTCTGAGTTCACATCTTGGAAGCGAGAAAAAAATATTCTACAGAAAAAACTAAAGTTAAATTTTTTGGGATGAAAAATTTTCCGCTGTTAAAGTTTACATGGTATTTAGCGAAAGTTTATCCTACGATTTGAAGAAAAAAGATTTCTTTTAATGAAAAGAAAATACCTCAAATCGAAGAAACTTTTCTTTGATTTAGAATCAATGAATATATACTTAGTATTTGAATAATGAAATAGCAATATTTTAAAATGGAAAATTGATGTTTTGATATATTGTGACACTTATAAATTACATTTCCTTCAAAATAAAAAAATTATACATACTTCTTTACGCACAGAATCTGATTAGTAACCGAAATCACTGAAGAATTCGTCAATATAAACTTTTGATTTTTTTACTATTTCACTAGTAACATTTTAAAACTCTACTATTACATTGTAGGCAAACACTCAAATAATAATTCAATTAGTAAAATTTTCACTCATTCCGATTTATAGATTTCCCTAAAGGCTCTTTTGTAACACTTAGATAACTATTATCTACATTAATAGATGACTGCTCGGAAGTGTTAAAAACATTCATATTTTTTCCTCATGTAAAAATTTTTTGATCTGTATCTTCATAATATTTTTTCATTGTCAGATATTGAAATAAGCTGCATTCGAATATATTGGAATCTAGGAAAAAAACTGGGAAAAGTCGAAAAAAATGTATTATTCGACTGTATGATACCCAATTTAGCCAAAACTATAAAAATATGTTGCCTTTTTTTCCAATGCTTCAGCGAGGTGAAAAAATAACAGAAATTCTCTGTTCAGGATCGGGGAACCTTATCCAGTCGTGATTCTCTTATTATCAACATTAGTCATTTTCTGTGAAATGAGAAATGATTTTAACATTGCATATTATTTGAAAAGTAATTTCAATCCTTAAGAAAATTAGGGAATAAATACAGTTAATAAATATAAAAAATTTCAGCAGATACAATCAAAGCCTGATGGTACAGAAAGTATTTATTTTTGTTTCGAAAATTTTCCAAATTATTTGTCTTTGTTGACAAATATATATTCATTCATCACTTTTTAATGTTTGAAGAAGTCTATCTGCCTTTGCTTCTATATTAGAGAATTTAATATTATGTATTGCTAAATTTTTGTTCACTGGTTCTGTTTTATAAGGTGGAGTCTAGTATTCTAACCACTTTTAACAAACTGTATTATTTCGCATTTTTGAACACTGAAAATTTGAGATTATTGCAAAAAGCATGACAAAAAACTTTTAAAAATATGCTTGTCAAGACTCCCATGTAGTTATTTCTTATCATACATAATTTTACATATATGATAAGAGAAGATTTTTTGCAAATAACAAAATGCGATGCATATAAGATTGTAGTGCAGCTTTCTTATGTTTGAAAATAAATATATTTTCAAAAAATAGCAATCCCCCACTTTTCAAAAATTCGATATGCTTCACATAATTCTTTAATTCCAAAAAAATTCTTGAGTTCTGTCAAAATACAATTTAAAAAAATCACAAACATTAAAGTTACAACATTTTTACGGTTCAAACAATTTTTAAAACAGCTTTTAAAGAGTTTCGAGTGCTCTGATCATAGTAAATTGAGACTTGAGAGGATTGAAAAACATTGTTGAATATTTCAGATGTATCATAAAATAATCTAGAAGATTTTAAATACAATTTGTTTACTTAATAGGATTTTAGAGAATATAATGAGAAATAGAAAAATATTTGATAAATTTTCGGAAATATTTCCAAGTCCTAAAATATCTTTAATTTATTTAAAACGTCTTCAATTCTTAAAAATATTTGTAGCTGACTCAAATTTTTCTTAAAATTTTGAAAAATCGTTTAAAATGTAAAGCATTGCCTTGAAATATTCAAAATTTTCCAAGAATTTCAAGAACATTTCTTTATTCTCTTTAAACGTTTCGAAATCTTTAAAAACGTCGTTGAATCGACAAAAAAAGATTTATTTCCAAAGATTTCCTATTTTGTGTCGTAGAAGTATACATGTTATTGAACAAGCTATATCATGTATAAAAATGAGTATCACATTTGAGCGGTTTTTTACATTTTGTAATTGTTTCATTGGAAATTGATACATAAATTCTAATTTTCTCCTATTTGTCAAGTACCAGTTTGTAATGTGACAAATCAGTTGTGTTTATATTTTGCCATTGTCAAATTCAAAAAATTCCTTAGTTCATATGAAGGAATTTTTCTCGTAATTCAAATATAGAGTTTCAGCACCCAGTTTGGATGACCACTCAAATCTAAAAAGAAGTCCTAATCATTTTCTGTTTTGCTTCTGATAAAAAAAAACGTTTTTCAGTTATTAGAATTACAGAAAGAAAATTTTGAAATATGAGCTTTTTTCATTAAAATAAGTTATAACCCAAAAACAGGATTATTTCTGATGACTATATTTGCAATCTTAGTATCTCATTCTTAATTTGCCACACCTTACTCACAAAGTTTCCAAGATGGAGACGGGGCATACCTGCTCCGTCTTCACAAAACATTTTTTTATCTTTTTGCCATAATTTTAACAATAGTTTCATTACAAGAACAACAAATTCAAATCATTTTACAGCACTACCCATACAATTTATACTTTTTTAAAAATATATGGAACTTACACATAAAGAAATTCACACGGAAGTTTTAAAACTGTTTTAAGATCTGATGATGGAAACCAGCTGGGTTTTCGAAACGTAATCGATTCGTAATTTTTCAAATAAATTTTAACTATTAGTCTGGAAGATGTCGTTTTTATTAGGTTCTATCCTAAGTTTCTAAATCACACCTTACTTGAAGTTTTAATTTCTTATGAAATCTGAAAGGAGAGGCAAAAAAAATGTTCGTAGTGGCTAGCCTGCCGGCGCCGGCAAGGTTGCTCGTTGCCGACTGTTTTTTCCATCCCGGGTGTGAAGTTCCGAAAAGCGTGTAGCGATGTATTTTTATGCGTTGACTACAAATATGGCTATGAAAATTGCAAAAAAAAAAAAAATTTGAGATGAAAACTTTAAAAAACCATTTTTCTAAAAAGAAAAATATTATGTTTACAACATTTTTTAAAAACTCGTGCACTGATGTATTTGGATGCATTTAAGAGTAAGGCCTTGTTTTTTAAAAGTTATTTTGTTAGTTTTTGGCTTTTGACGTGTTGGATGGAACCTTCTATGTATATAGCACACTTTATCGTCGATCTTCGACTAAAGAATTACGATTACGACCCTTCGAGGCGGGAAGGCACCCCTGTGACTGTTCACAAAAATAAGATTGGTCAAACCCCTACCCCTCTCCAAGATTTTTCTGCTAGTAGAGACAAAGTTTTAATAAAATACGGCAATTTTCAACCAAATAGTTTAATTTTTAACTGAAGGAGATGAATGTTCAACGAAACATGGCGCAGTTAAATTTTCAGTTTAAAAAACTATTTTTAAAAAAATTTAAGAAAACAGTTAAGTTTTGAAAAAAAAGATTCTTGAACTTAAATGATGAATCACCACCAATAAAAATCAATTTTTGACCAAGTAGTTTCACTTAAAACTAAGCGTTTGAATTTTGAACCAGAAAAGGTTTTTCCGTCGCTATTGAAGATAAGCCAATGTCTTGAAAATTTAATCAAATACTGATTTCAATACCCTATAAATTTCAGATTTACTGAAGTTGTGAAGTGAAATTTGTCATATTACATGGTCAATACCATTTTTTCTGTTATTTATTTTCTGTAAACAAAATTTGTCTGTGAAATCCAGAACAAAATACTAAAAAACAACCCGAGTTTTAGTCTAAAGAAAGGGTCATTAGTGCGCGCGTAGCGCTAGTGATTCTAAAAACTTGATCGGTATGTGACATTGATGCTATAATATGATTTCACAAATACATAGCTTGAAGAGAAATTGGCAAACATTGATTTTACGAATGCGGCTGATTTTAATAATAATTTGTACTTGAGACATGGAGACACGGATATCTTATTGGTGAAAGAACAGAGTGCGGGGACTATGAAATGTTTTCAATTTTACCAGTTTGTTCTAGATTAAAAGATATCGTAACACTTCTTCCACGTGGTCTAAGCACATTGGAAGGTTCCATAATTCTGAAGGTTTTGTAAGTAATAATAACCGATAGTGATCAGTATATATAGCAGCGAATATTTTTGAACTGTCTCGCTCAACGTTCAGAAAATCTTCCTTTAAAAATGAAGATCTACGTCAGCGCTCTGCCTCTTACCATCGGGGTTATTCTGCAGTTTGGTGGTGAGTATACTCAATATGATATAAATCTAGAAGCTAAATATGAAATATTACATACTCGCAGAACAACAAAGTTGAACCTATTAAGCTGAAGTTCAAAATACACAATAACACTGAGTTACAAAATTTTAATGTTTTAAACAATTTCTTTTATCCGCTTTTCTAAAAAAAAACGCGAGCAGATACAAGATTTTCGCCTTCAGGTCCGCATCCTATAGAAAAACGCATACTGAAATTTCTCATCATTTGATGATAATCAGAATCTTGTCACATAGTGTTACAAAAATTTGAATAATATACCAAAATTTTATCACTGAGTTACAAAATTCCATGAAATTCATGTTTATCCGATTTTTATGGTATTTCTTTCTGTATTCTGAAGCGCTGTTTCTGAAACTAACTTTTTAAATCTCCTAGCATACATATCTTCAGAGATATTCTACATTTAATCTTCAATATCACGTAAAAATGAAAAAATCATATTGTGCACGTGCAAAAACGTGAAGAAACATAAGGTCACATTCAGGAACATATAATCGTTGTACATGCATTGGGCTTCCATTTAAGCCCTACTGAATCATGTCATGTATTTTTTTTGCTCACTTTTTGAACCTGTTTTTCTGAAAACGCGAAAAAATCTAGTATTTTTTCCTTCAGGTTCATATTATAAGAGAAAAAAAACCTACTGAAATGTCCCATCAATTGACCTTAAACAAAATTTTACAAGTTTTCTTTTTCAAGCTTCAAAATGTTCAATTTTGTAATTTCATGCTCCATAATATTTCCCATACTTGATATTATCGTATTTTATTCCTACGAGTTCTGTTAAATGATTATACAAACTACTGCATTGTAACTAAAGCTTTGGCAAAGATAACGTTAAATCAACACAAATCTGTGCTGCTCATATATTTGTCCAAAGTGTGAGCATGTGTCATTGTAAATACTTTTTGTGAAAATATTGCTCAATTTAAGGCACGAAAATCATCAAATGATATTTACTTTTTTCTTCAATATGTCACTATTCATACAATCCTACCTTAACTATCCTTACTTATTATAAAATATTAATTTATATGCTTTTGAATGTAATTTCTTTTAAATAATTTTTTTCGATGTTCAAAATGAATAATACATTCAGATGAGTACGATATTAGTTTACAAGAAATTTCGAATAAGTTACATACTATTTTTCACAAATAAAACGAAAATGACAAGTCCCATCAGAAAATGGCTAAACTTAATTGTAGGTTATCTTAAAACGTTTAATTCCTTCCTAAAACTTGTCTCCGTATCTCAAGTGATTTAGCTCAAAATTTGAATTTTTTTTTCATAGTGTATTCCATACATTAAACCAAAATCACAAGTGCTATCGAAAAACGGTTACAGATATACAGACACATAGACATGCATGATTTTTGGCTTTAGGGAATCTCACAAAAATTTGTAAACTAATCTTAATAAAAAAAACTGCATATAAATCTCAAAACTAATCCATTAAAAAATTGAGGTGTGTGAAATTTCAGACGATTCTAATATTTTCTCAATTATAGATGGTAAGAATGTAGAATCCGAGCCAAAAAAAGCAAATTTCCTACGAAACAGTTCAATTTTCAACAATAAAATATGAATTTTTAATTAAAATTAACAATCTTGAACCAAACGACTTGTCTACTATAAAAGATTAATTTTCCATCCAATATGACGAACTTTCAACAAAATACTTGAATCTTCAACTAGAAAGATAAATTTTCTACTGTAGAAGAATAATTTTCAACAAGGTAGTTGAATTCTCAACCAAAGCGATAATTTTCAACAAACATTGTCTAATCCAAAAGACGAATTTTCACAAAAATCAATGAATCTTCCAGCAAATAATTGAATTTTCAACCTACAGTGATGAATCTTGAAATAGCTTCTTGACCAAAAAACAAGAATTTTTCACTAAATATTTAAATCTTCAACCGTCAAGATGAATTTCAGCAAACAAGATTAATTTTCTAATCAAAGAGACCAATTTTCATAAGAATACATACATTTTCAAAAGAGTTGAATTTTGAAGAGGAGAAGGTAAATTATCTACAAAACAGTTGGATTTCAACCCGCATATTTAATTTCCCTCAAAAAAGTGAATCTTCTACAAAATAGTTCAATTTTCATCCAAACAGTTCTATTTCAATAAAAGTAGTCAAATGTTCAACCAAAAATATAATTATTCAAATTAAAAGACGATAAATAACAGATTTGAAGAGAATCAAATCAAACCTTTCTTCGACCGTCAATGTAAATATGCGTAAGTGTTATTTTGTAGGTCTTACGGTCTTCAATAAAGTAAAGGAAATAACAAACGAAATTAATAAAAAATTCGTTTATTATTCATGCTGACGTTTCGGCTATCACTGCGTGCCTTTTTCGAAGAATCTGTGATTAGTATCTTGTAAGAAACAAGAGTTTTTCAATTTTGGAGTCAAAAATATGTCAAGAATTTTATGGTCAAAATTAAAAAATAATACTAAAATGTGACTCCAATTTAAAAAAAAATTTTCAACAAGGTCAGTAACGTTCTGGATACTATGGGGTATTTGGCTTACATCTCGGATAAGTACGGTTATACCATGAGGAAACACATTGGAAATTGGATAACCACCAATAGAAGATTAGTTATACTTAAGGAGCAACGTACGTTCCTAATTAAATGTAAAAACAATGCCTTAGTTCCGGCACACATACAAAATTGTATGAACAAGTTTAATTTATGTAATTTGAATCACAGTTTAATTTCTAAGTTTCATAGAACAAAATTAAATTTCCAAACCAAATGTTTAAAAATTGAAATCGAAAATTGTTTTTTAAATTGGAGTCACATTTTAGTATTATTTTTTAATTTTGACCATAAAATTCTTGACATATTTTTGACTCCAAAATTGAAAAACTCTTGTTTCTTACAAGATACTAATCACAGATTCTTCGAAAAAGGCACGCAGTGATAGCCGAAACGTCAGCATGAATAATAAACGAATTTTTTATTAATTTCGTTTGTTATTTCCTTTACTTTATTGAAGACCGTAAGACCTACAAAATAACACTTACGCATAAAAGACGATATTCAACCAAATTTTTAGTTTTAAGCCAACAAGATGCAATTTTCTCCAAAACAGTTCAATTTTCAACCAGAAAATATAAAATTTTAACTTTAATGATGAATCTTCCATCAAAGCAAAATTTCTTTTTTCATATGAAATAAAAAATATTTAAATTCAATGAAAAATGTAGAATTTTCAGCAAAACCATTAAATCCTGAACCAAAACAGATAATTTTTTCACCAAGCAATTGGATTTTAAACAGACGCGATGAGTTTTTGACTAAGACGAATAGTTCTCTAATAACGGAATGATGAAATTTTTAACGAAACAAATGCACTTTCAACAAACAAAAAATGAATTTTTAACCAAGTAATTAAACCTTTGAACAATTGATTGAATATCTGAAGAAAAAAGATGACTTAACTTAAATGTATATTTTCTTAATGGGTACTATTAATTCAGTTCAGATTTAAGAAAAAAACGATACAAAGGGAAAAGGGAATTTTCTTGGAAACAGGGGGAAAGAAAAAAAATTTTCAAAAAAAGGGTTAGGGGGGAACCGGGAAATGAGTCGGCAATTTGAAATATTATTGTGCTGTTTGAATTTATAAAGTTATTATTGAACTTGTAACACTTTTATCATTGGAACCATGCAGAGAGGTGAGATTAAAACTGTTCCGTCACTGATAAACTGAATTCATAAAATATATTTTCCAGCGGAATGAACAATATAATACAATCGTATTCGCGACAAACTCAAACTACATCTATACATTACGCCTCAGCAGTTCCCACAATTTATCATTATTAAGAGGAATCCTCGTTGATCAGTCCCAATCAAGCCACTTGAATATCAGATCTTTCTAGTTAAGATTGATCCTTCGATCATGTGTTGGTGCACTTTCAATCAGATGTACAGTACTAATTACTTGGTACCGCTCAAAAACGGGAGCCTCAGCTCCCACTCTTCGGTAGTTTTACAAATCTTTAGGCTATAGCCAACCACGTTTATTATAAAGCAATCGTGGATCATCAGATCATCTCTTAATGACAGGTAGGACGTAAATGTCCTTATTCGCCAGGTCTGTATCTCACTAGTACCAACCTTATTTTTTGGCGTTGCCCACCTCCATCCTTATATTATGAACGTTGTTTATGAACAATTCAGAAAAATGAAGAGAAATTTGGAGTCTTTGAAAAAATTCGTTAATAAAAAATCCATTTAATTGTGCTTCCAGTATCAAGTTCCATGCCATCTTCACCACCTAATCAGCGGACATCGCTAACTTTCAGTGAGCGATTTCAGCGGGCAATGCAACTTCCTTATTATTATCCGGTGGACGATAGAGCAGGGTTTGATAAAGTTACTGGAGAACTTGTTCTAGTAGTCCATAATATGAGGAAAATTAAAATAAATGAATCGAATTTAAGAGGTGAGACCTATAATTTAAGAACTAAAGAACAATTTAGATAAAAAATCAGAGAATTCTCATGCGCCTCGTTTTTTTTTTCATAATTGATGTCGCGAATGCATTAAGGGCACATACAATTTTCGCTTGCGAAAACAAAGTCCCCTTCGAGGCTTTCAAACAAAGTGTCAGATCCTTATTGGTGTGTTATCTGGAGGTTAAATTTTATTGCGAATATTTGTCTACCTAAAAAAAAAGTTGTATCTTTTTTAGTTTTCAAATTAAGTTTAAAAACGGTCATTTATGAAACAGTAAATTTTAATTCTTTTTTTAACTCCAAATCTTGGTCAAGTTATCTGTCTTCTGTCAGATTAAGCAATCATAATTTCCGAACGTTTTCTTAAAAACATGTTATTAATTTCTTCGTATGCCAGGCATAAATTTGACTTTCATATCTTGCAGCATTTCGTTCGTCGCGGAAATTTCAAGCAGGCAGAATCCTCAGACGACAAGATATATTTTTTTTAGTTTCCACCATTCATATGATTTATCGTTCGCCATATTGAATCATGAATTTTTAAATAATGATATCTGATTTGAATTCGGCGACCTCAAATCACTAAATATGTCGATTTTTGTGAAGTTTCTAACACTTTTCAGATTATCGTCAACATGGGCGGATACATGAATTTAAAATTCAAAAATTTGTATATCAGGCACAGAAAATACTTAAGGCATCTTAATTTCCTTGATAAATTTGAGCCTCCTAATTATCAGACCTTGTTTCTATTTTTTTTCTCCAAAGATGATAAACTCACAAAAAAATATAATGTTTGATATTTCAACAAAGGGAAGCTCTTTATTTCAAGTCATAAATAGCTACATTAAACCAAAAGAGAAGAATTTTTAGAAAAACACTTGTATCCGCAACAAACAAAGAGCTTCTAGTCAATTAAAAAAAAATATCTAAAACGTAGAATCTTCATGTCAAAAAAGATGGATTTTCGACCAAGAAGATTAATTTGCTACTAATAAAAACAAATTTTCAACAAGATACATAAATTTTGAACCAAATAGTGAACTTTTCAAGCTAAAACGACGAGCTTTCTACAAAATGTTCAATTTTAAATGACATAATTACATTTTTAATCAAACAGATACATTTTGAATCAAGAAGAATAATTTTCTACTAGGAAAGACAAATTTTCAACAAATTACATAAATTTTCAACCGCATAGTTAAATTTTCTTTCTCAAATTTTCTTCTACATAGTCAAATTTACTACCTAATTCTTAAATATCTAAGACAAAGAGACAAATTTTCTATACACAATAGCTAAATTTTCAACCCAAAAATATAAAATTTCAACTAATGATTTCATTTTCAACAAAAGAGTTAAATTTGCACTTGCTTTTTTCTAACGAAAGAAGATGACTTATCTACTGTGAAAAAATTGTTGAGCAAAAATTGCAGATAGTTCCAAGAGATTCAATTTTTTAATCATAAGTTCTCACGTATCTATCGTGGTTTAGCGTAAAAACGGAATATTCCATTTTTTGAAAGCATTTTCGAAGGATAAAACCATAACCGTTGATCGAGAAATGCTGGTTAACGACCTAGTTCTTTCTTTTGAAACCTAAAAAAAGTGCACAAAGCTCAATTAGATCCGTTCATTTTTTTTAGAGTTATCGTGTTCACGCACGGTTTTAAAACGTGGATATCCGTTGAAAAACTGTGGTGTCAAATATTGGAAAGTTCTAATACTTTCCCGATCATCAATTATGAGAATATAAAAAGTTAACTTTTAAACCAACAGTTGAATTCCTAACTGAAATTATGAATCTGCAACCAGAAGAACGCATTTCCAATCAAGTATAGTTCAACCTTCAACCAAGGTGTTACGTTTTCGAACTGAATAGATGAATTTTCAAAATAAATTGTACCCGATGTAAGACGGCATAGAGCAATCTTTGACTCGCCCAACCCTTTCACATACATTCTTTGAAAAAAATTCACAACCAACCCTTCTTAAAGAATTTCTGGACCCGCCCTTGGTCGTCAAATCGCACGTTGAGGACCAGGGTGTGACAACTCAAAAAAAGTCATTTCGAGAAAATCGATTTTGGAAATTTTCAGATTTTCAAGTTGGGGGAGTTTTCCTCCATAAACGTTTTTCCTTATAAAAGTGAACTTTCCTGTTAGTTGAGAGTATTTAACGAGTTACCTCTACCCTATTTGTTCGAATTTTTCAAATTGAAGTTTCAAGTTTTCACAGTTTTGAATTGTCACGCGGCACCTGTTGCACCTAGAGATGCCCCTCTACTCTATCCTGTGCATCCTCCATCCAGTTTAAGTAATCGTGTCCTTGTTCTTTTAGATCATCCCTTATATTTTTATCCCATCTGTTTCTCGGTCTGCCTAGAGGCCTCTTACCAATCGGTTTTCCTCTTAAAACTTGCGCCACTGTTCTTTCATTTCCCATTCTTGCTACATGTCCCGCCCATCTTAATTTACGCGCTTTCATTACTCTATTAATATTTGCTGACCCGTAGAGAGCATGCAGCTCATCATTATGCAGTTTTCTCCATTCACCAGTCTCTTCGTCCCTCTTTGGACCATAGATTTGTCTAAATACTTCATTTTCGAAAACTCTGAACCTATTCTCCTCTCCCTTCGTCAGCGCTCACGTTCCATACCCGTACATGACGACCGGCATTATTATCGTTTTGTAAATTCTTACTTTGATGTTTCTAGATAGCGATCGCGATTTTAGTAGCGTGTTTGCTGCATAATAGCACCCATTTCCAGCGTGCAGCCGCGCGTTGATTTCCGTTTTAATGTTATTTTCGCTAATTATAATAGACCCGAGGTATTTAAACTCGTTAACCCTTTCGAATTTCATATTTTTGGCCATCAGATCCCCGCCTACATTACTTTGTTCGGATCTAACGGCGGTCATATATTTTGTCTTCGATTGGCTAACTTCCAAACCAATATCTTTGGCTTTTGTGATTAAGATTTCTGCATTTTTAGGTACGGTTTCTTCATCATCCCCTAGTAAGTCGAGATCATCCGCATACCCAAGAATTTGCATTATCCCATTGAGGGTAGCACCGGTTGGATTCGCTTGTACTTGTCTAAACCACGTATTCTAAAACTAAGTTGAAAAGGACGCACGAAAGTGCATCGCCCTGTTTCAGGCCATCGCGGATCGAAAACTCTTCAGATGAACTTCCGTTTACACGTATTCTACCCCTATTGCCGCTTAAGCAAATTTCGAAAAGTCTAACTAATTTTCTTGGTACACCCAAGAACTCTAGGATCCAGTACATTCGTGCGCGTATAATAGAGTCGTAACCTTTTTTGTAATCGATAAATAGCTGATGAAATACTTCATTAAATTCCCATTTCCATTCTAACAGTTGTCTAATTGTAAACATTTGATAGCTTGTAGATCGATTTCGGTGGAATCCACATTGGTAATCCCCAATGGTTTCCTCGGCAAAAGGAGTTAGTCTACTTAAGATTACATTGAACAGGATCTTATAGCACGGAGGCACAAGTGAAATTCCCCGATAATTGTTACAGTTCCTTTTATCGTCTTTTTTAAAGATAGGAATAATAATAGAGGTATTCCATTCCTCCGGCATGCGTTCTGTTTTCCAAACTGCGCGTATTAATTTACAAATTTGCATTGTGAGGCAAGGGCCTCCATTTTTTATCAGTTCTGACGGTAGGTCGTCGATGCCCGCGGCTTTGTTATTTTTTAACTTCTTTATGGCCATTTCTATTTCTACATCAGTAGGATCATCAATTCGTACATCGGCAGTGTGGATTCCACCGAGATTACCTTCAACAAGGCTTCGCGTACATTTAATAGCGTATCGAAATAGTTTTTCCATAAATTCAGTCTCTCTGTCCCATCGGCTACTAGATTGCCATTTTCGTCCTTCATTATTTCCGTTCTACTTTGAAAGCCTTTCCTTATAAAATTGATTCCCCTGTACATCTGACGCGGCTTATTTTGTTTATTATGCGTTTATATTGCTAGTATTTTATTCTTTTCCCACTTCCTTTTCTTGGATCTATAGAGCCTACTTGTATTTTTAATAATCTCGAGATACGTTTTATGTGTTTGTTCGCACTTTTTTTGTAAACTAATTATTTTGGCCTTCTGAAGTTTTTCAAACCAAAGTTTGCACTCTTCGTCAAACCATGGTTTGATTTTGGTTACTTTCTTTAAACCTATAGTAAGTTTCGCGGCTGTCTTTATCGCCTTTTTCATATTGCTCCACAGGGATTCCGAGTCCTCCTCGCAATTTTAGTTATCGTCTCTCTGTTCTTGGAGAGCGTCGAAACTATTAGAAATCTTAACTTGATAATTTGATGTTTCTGTTGGTGGTTTAAACTTATCTATATTGAAACGAACTGTTGGCTCTGTGCGGCTTGTTTTCTTACTTAACGCTAGCCTAAATCTTAGTTTTACTATCACGAGAAAGTGTTTTGAATTTAAATCCGTTCTTTGAAGCTGCAAAGTTTATTACTCCAATTCCATTATCATTACTGACGTCATGCAAACTTTCCGACCCTATTGTAGGCCCATACATCGGTTCTTTTCCAATTTTCGCGTTGAAATCCCCCAATACTATTTTTGCGTCATACGTTGAGAACTTGTCAAAAACCTGTTCTATTGTTTCGTAAAGAAGATCTTTAGTGTCTTCGTCTTTGTCCTTGGTGGGGCAGTGCACGTTGATTAGCACCTGTTTGCTGAAATTACCCTTTAGCATAATGTATGATAACTGATCATTAATGAATTGCATGTCGATAACCGCTTGCGAAATTCGTTTATTTATAAGAAAACCGGTCCCCAGTGTGCGCCCCTTAGCTCCGCCATAGTGGAAAGTATAGTTATCCTTAGAAATTGACGCATAAACGCCCGGTCAGTAGGTTTCTTGAAGTGCTATTAATTCAGTATCGTATGTCTTTGCTATCTCAATGAGTTCGCTAAATCCGCGAGTATTAAGACTACGCGCGTTCAGAGTTCCTGCCCTGAGATATTTTACTGTAGTTTTTTGTTGTTGCAAGCTAGCCATGATAATTTCGTGGAAATCCGCACGTTAGGATCCTATTCCGATCGTAGGTGAGTCCACCGTCCAGCAGTGACAACCCCCATATCTCTTTGGGTCTAAGTATGGGAGCTTTCCGACTTTGACAAGGACCGTGTCAACTTTTCGTCAGACACATCACAGTTTCATCCTGGTATCCTAACATCCCCCTGCAAGGCAGCAGGCCTACTGGCATCAATACCCCTTTGGCCCTATACAGGCCAATCATTCCACACATTCCTTGCGGGCAGTGTCATAGCTGCGGTGTCCAATACAGCAGCAGGATTTTTCCCTTACAAGATTTTTAGTTTTGGTTCGGGTAGTGTTTCTAGGCGGATACACGCTGCACCTCGGCTTGTCAAAACTCACACATTGCGTATGAACGCGAATGGGTGAGTCCTCCCAAGCCATGGTTGTCGTGTATCTGTTCTCTACCAGTGTGGGCTCACCACACCCACGACTGGTTCCTATCGGCTGTCCACGACTGCTTATTCTTGTATTCGCAGTTAACCTTAGGGGCTGTTCAGCCTTACGGGCCGTTCCTCTATCTGCAACCCGATGACGCGCTACGTAGTGGTGACAGCGATAGAGCTCGAAAAATGCTATCCAATGGTGGTATTAAATCAAAAATGAACTTTTTTGAGGTGTCACACTATTGCTCTTAACGTGCGAATTGATTACTGGCTTTCCCCGGATTTTCCAGAACGAGAAATTCAAAGCAGCTTTTCTCTGTGACTTGTCCGAAATTTTTCATTTAAGTAGCTTTAGCCTTATCAATGGATCATACATTTTGATCAATTTTTCCCGCAATGTTCAAATTCGAATGATGATTATCAGCTCCTCTACTGGAAGAGATATGCCCCCCTCCAAACGAACAAAGAAATTTTGGGATTAAGAAAAGATATTTAAAATTCGATCTTACGGTCAATTATTTAGTACACTCACGATTTAGCGTAAAATAGGGGTGAGGAGAGTGAGTTGACGCAGCCCTACTTATAATGATTAGGCTCATAAAAATAGTTCTATTGTCTGAATTCTTCCATAACGTGAAATTTGAAAAAAAATCAAAACCAGTGCATTTTTTTAAACATTTTTACCACAAGTTTATTTGTATAGAAGTTTTTTTGGTAACTTTTGTTAAAATTCAGAGCGTATGAATTCAATTGATCAATAACTCATATTTTACATTGACGAAACTAATCAAATACTTTTTTAATGGAACATATTTTCCTCAAACAATTGATCTTTTTATGCAAAACGTATTTGCTTAATTAATAAACAAATCGTGGGCAAGTCAATTGGTGGAGACGTTGGATGGCGTGCGATTTTGTACCAAGCAGTGAAAAAAAACAGAAAAACAAATATTAAGCTATTTTATTTATTTCCAAATAAAAAATCTTCTTCCACTTAATATAGCCTACGTATCAAGTCACTCCTTTGTATATTTTTCTTTTAAATTTACTTTCACTTTAATTTGTGCAATTGTCCCCTCCCCATCCCTAGCATTTCTAAGTTTATAATGTTTTTGAACATATAAATAAATTAATAACTATATTTTCCTTCTACAACCAGAAATGGACCCAGACCTCATTCCTGATAATTATTACCTGTACCGTCACGGACCTGATGGTCTGCTTGGAACATTCTCCAATCACAAGATTCACCATACGTATAGTATGTTATAAAATATTTTTTACTTGAATTAAAGTGCATGTGATAGTCCAGACATCTCATGCAAAAAAGCCCTTTTTACCTTCTCAACTAGGAACCCTGCATGAATTACCTACATTTTTCCAGAAATTTAAAAAAAAAATTAATTTTCAATAAAAAATATAATCTTCAACTCAAACAGACAAGCTTTCTACGGAAAACATGAATTTTCAATCGAATGGATGAATTTGCAACCAAAGAGATTAATTTTTGAACAAGAAGAATAATTTTTTATCAAAAAAGACGTATCTGGGTAACTGTGAAATTGTAGGCAAATCTTAGCGCTTAAAGTAGAAATCAAATTATTATCAGGAATTAAATATTTCATAACGGAAACTGATCTGATCACATCTAAAAATTTTGAATCTAAAAGGGGCAATTTTGAAAATAAGAAATAATATTGAAATTCGTACATGAAATACGGAATGAATTAAAATTCTAAAGCTAAAGCTATATACATGATTTATAAAGCAGTCTTTCAAATGTATCAAAATCTATCAATTACATCATGTCGCATACTAACTAAGAAACTGAGTAGTTGACTTATTTAGCTCACTTCTTGAGATCTATATATTTATAAATAGAGGTTGGGAAACAGTTAGCAAACAGGCCCACCTGATGCACGCGCACGCGCATATGAACAGTCGTGCAGTCTTCTATGGTACCGTGCAGTACGGGAATGATGCGAGAAATATAATGAAGATTATTATCCTTTTTTAATATTTATAAAAGAATAACAAATTTTAATCATTATAAAGTCACCTGCTTATGAACGAAAACACCTCTAAGCACGTGACAGAATGGTTTTTATAATTTTTGTTTTCACTGCGAAACTGGTTTTTAACGAACATACGGGAATGACGTTTTTGTTGTCAAAATGCATTTTTCAATTTTAATATCAGATTCACAAAAAAGAGAGTTGATATTTAAAGCTCAATTTTATAGAATCTTGTATTAAACGATAGGCTTAATATTTCTGTATTTATTATTCAACTGTAACTGCAATATTTTACCAGAAAAAAGACGTACGGTAATGACGTCTGAAATTACAAAAATCGATGGACAGACTTTAGGGTTTTTACGCTATTATTTATTTGACTTGAAAAATGTGCATAAATTGAATTTATGATCATCTAGAGTTTACAAACTTGATACGTTAAGCGTTTTTCAGGTAACTCTCTAAAAAAAGGAGAAAATCAGTTTATCCTTGTGCAAAGTGAGTTTGGGACGCCGTACGGTGTTTGGGGTGTTCTTATATTAAATTTAAGTGAATAGGAACATAAATGTAAAAAAACTGACCATTTTGTAGAGGATGATAATCAGTATTTATTAAATTAGAGAAAAAATCAGTACGAGTTTGTAAGTTAATGTTATATTACTGGGACTTCAAGTTTGCCTTCAATTGGACAATTACCCATCTACAATAAAATACATTAACTGTTGACCAATGTGTTGAATTTTCGACCAAGGAGATCAATTCTCCAACAAAAAAATGAATTCTTAATAAAATACATTAATTTCTAACCAAATAGTTTAATTTTCTACTGAAAAAAAATCGTTGTATATAGATTAATTTTTAACATAATTGTTGAATTTTTGAGCAAGAAGCTAATTTTCTAAAAAAAAGGGGAATTTGTAGTGAATCTCATGAATCTTCTAACAAACAGTTCAATTTTCCAACGAAAAATGATAAATTCTCATCCAAAGACTGAATATTTCAATTTTTATTTGACAAAATTAATTTTTAGTTCAAAAAATTAATATCGTACAAAAAAGTTTAATTGTCTACCAAATTGTTTAATTTTTGAACCAAAAAGACAAATCTTCTACAAATGTATCGAATTTTCCACCCAAAAATATGAATTTAGAACAGAAAATTAATTTTCAACCCAAAAAGACGAACTTTCTGCCAAAAAGTGAATTTTCAACTAAATACATGAATTTCCAACCAAAAAGATAAATCTTCAAGCAAGAAGAAGAATTTTTTACCAAAACGACGAATCATCAACAAAATACGTTAATTTCTAACTCAATGGTTCAATTGTAAACCAGAACGATGATTGATGAATTTTCAATAAAAAATATTACTATTCTTCTAAAAGAGACAAGTGCCCAAAGAAAAGATTTTTTGATCGAATGGATGAATTCTCTACGAAATAAGACGAATCTTCAACGAAAACATGAATTTTGAACCAAATAATATTGAAAGCTATAAATACTTTAATTTTTTTTTGATGAGTCAAATAAAATAGTTTTTGTATTATTATTTTAAATTATTTTATATTCATTTATTGAATAGTTCGAAAGGAAACGTGGCAACCTATCGAAGATTAAGTCTGTATTTTTTTTCAAATTTTCTCAGAATTTTTTACTTTCAATTCTTCTGCTAGACATTTTTCTCTATTATGCAATTGGGAAGGACAATTTCCGCAAGCACGAATTTCCAAACTTATTTCGAAAAAAAAATTTTTTAAACGCACCTACCTATTGAAAGAAATGAAAAAAAAACTAGTGGATGTTTGGACTATAAAGGCACATGTTAATGTTAAACAACTTTTGCTTAAATTTCAAGTATACATCATTTTTCTTATATGATGAAAAATGGCAGATATTAAAAAAAAAAAAAAAAAATTGATTTTTTGTACAATAATTGGTAGATTCGCAGTTAAGCACAATTTACATAGCAGTTCTGAGTTGATAGTTTTTCTAAATCTTCAAACTTATTAATGAACGTATTTTTCTTACATCACCAGGTTCGCAAGGAAATCCCGAGGTTGCAATCGAACCCCAAAAAAATGATATTGTATATGATCCTACAGGTATGAGGGTTATGGGAACGTATCGTGATCATGGCAAATATTATGAGATTCGTTACATAAATTAGAAAGATTTGAGAACCCTCAATTTTTTTCTTCTCAATTTTTGCCTTGACGAACCTTGCCTGTCCACTGCTACTGCTCTGCATCGTACCTCGGTACTTGATGGCCCGCCGAAAAAACCAAAGGTAAAAAGAGTTCCAGATGAATATGAAACAGTGATTTTTAATTTTCTTCTCGCCGATCTACACTTTTTTGCATGCCGAGATTACCCGCAGCATTCATCTCTGCAACGATTTTCAGTCCTCACATATTGTTTTTTCTGTGTCAAGGCGTATGCAGATGTTGAATGACTCACGGGTACCCATGGAGTTTCTTGTGAGCTAAGCTAGCCTCTACTGATGCCTATGTGTTTGACAATCGTCTAAATTTCATAAATCATCATTGCTTTCTTTTCAGTTACTTTAAATGTAATCATCATTTCCTCCTGACATATTGATAACCTGACCAATTATTATCAATACATCCGAAAACTTCCCTTCCCTGAATTAATTATATCAAATAAGCATATTCAATATGGCAGGTTTGGCTCAGAGATTAGAATAACATTTTAAGTCGTTTCTAGTACCAGGTTTTCAAGTTAAATATTAATATAAATTACGACGTTTATTTTTGGCATAAATATAAGCTATGAGCAATAATTATTATTATTGCACTGCATTGTGATATAATATATTTATATATCCAATTACAAAGTCTTATCATTATAATAATTACGACTGCTATAATAAAAATTTTGTTCTATATTATAGTAATTTTCTTGTATTATATTACGGATTAGAATCTTATAGTAATTACGTTATAATTATTATTATTTCTTAATACGATTATATTTTTGGAATTATGATATCATTACACTAGCGTCATATGGATAGACATGAAGCAAGGTGAGAGCAGGTGTTAGGCACAGTACGTAAGGACAGCAGATAAAGGAATGATTTGATTATATCGTTGGTCCCAAAAATCCCCACGGAGTAGGAGCAGCCGCGCGAAGACATCCCCCCTCCGTCAACGCGGGAACCAATGAGATACAACTCGCCCCTCCAGGCCGAGCTGCTGCGCGCTCCCCAAGTGTGTCTGCATAAAGGCTGCGTATTTCAGCCAGAGAATAGGAAGGAAAAAACGCCAAATTTGATTATGAATAATACTGAGATAATGCCTAAGACTAATGGTATCTACCTAGGTGTTAATTTAAATAAAAAACTCAATCATAGAGAGCATATTGCTAGAATAAAGAGAAAAGCTTTTCTAATGGTCAGTATGTTAAATTGCCTTATAGGAAGGCGTAGCAATATGTCTATTAAAAACAAATTAATATTGTATAAAGCGATTGTTAGGCCGATAATTACCTATGCAGCTCCGATATGGTCTGGGACCAGCTATGCAAATTTAGATATACTGCAAAGAATACAAAATAAATGCTTGCGTATGATAGTACAAGCTCAACCTACGGATAGGAATATAGATATACATAAAAAGTATAATATTAAAACTATTAGGAGCCACATCTATGACTTTACTAGCGAATTCTATAAAAAACAGATTAAGAATATTCAGAATGATGAACTTCGAAATGATCTCATAGTTTATAAGAGTAGGGACGAAATGCCTTTCAAGCTAGTACACAATATGCCTTATCAAATGCTGCTATGTATGCCTCAACACTTACTCTAGACTTCTCGGTTGGCTTATTTAATACTAATGGAATGACATGTGCAATTACATCAACGTTCAATTTTCTGGAGGGCCTATGGGGCTGGGGTTGGGAATCCTGATAAAATTGAGTATTATTGTTTTTTAGTTTTAAGTATTTTTATGACTAGATCTAAGGCCAGCATATAATCTATAAGTCTTTTTAACAAAATTTTTACTTAGAATGATTATAAAAAGCTAATGATTTGCGATCCAAATAATATAACATAATCACAACGAAATAAAATATAAAAACCAATAAGGGGTAGAGTTCCAACCTGGAACTATAGGGACCTAGAGTAAAATTAAAAATGTATATGGATACTTAAGTATCATACCATGTAAAATTATATATCAATAAAGAACTTTTTAAATTGCAAATTGCAGAGATTCATTCGGTCTGCGAGATCCCACCGACAACCATGGATACTTATCGTTAATCACTGACAGATGATACCTGCAAAGCCTTGCTTCTTTTCCCTCACACTTTTTATCACATTACTGTATTTAGTTTTGAAAATAGTTGTCGAAAAATTACATTGTACATAATATTGTCATTTTCTTTCGATTGGAAGCGTCAGTTATAATACTTGAAATTTACTTTCGATGTATCTCGCTCGACAACTCTGGTTGTGGTGTCTTTCTGAATAAAAATATATTATTTAGTGCAAATGAATTTTGTTATTGACTTTGACACCTCTCATCTTAGGATAAGCTGTAATGGGTGGAACGTAACCACAAAAAGAAAAACTTATCAATTTCAAAAAGATATACAAATTTACTCCAGACCATTTTCTACTACGACTTATAGTTTTTGTTTTAATCACAAGAACGTTTTTTGATGAATTATAAATTCCATTTTCTGACCATAATATGCGAGATAAGCAAGCATTATATAGGAAAAATTGTTTGCCCTTAGAAGATCTACAAATGTGCTTTAGACTATTTTTTACTGCGTTTTTGTTTTAACTGCGATTGCGCTTCTAAAAAAATGAAAATAAATCATTTGACGGCTAAACTATGCAGCATACAAAAAAAGTCCACAAAACAAATTCTGGCTTTTAAGAAAACCTACAAAGTCGCCTGTGAATATTTCTTGATAGAGCACACAGTTCTTCTCTGAAAAATCGAAAATTTTTTTGAAACATACTGTATTCGACTTATCAACAAAACGACTAGATATGTTTATTAAGTTTCAATAAAATAGTTCAATATTCAACCAAGTAGATATATTTTTAACCAGAAAAATTAATTGTTAACCAAATAGATACATTTTCAACTATAAAAGATCATTTTAGGAATGAAAATATCAATTTCCAAACTAAAAATGGAATAGTTACATTTTCCGTTAAAAAAATTCTTTTGCAAGAAAAAAAATGCACTTTCAACCAAATATGAAATATAAAATGTAATAGTTGATTGTCACATTAGGGTTAGTTTTTTATTCATGTCGCCCAGGAATTTGTTCGAATCCAAAAAGAAATGATTCCATTTCTTTTCTTTTTGGAAAAATTATTATTTAGAGGTGGCTCAAGTCCCGTGAAGTTCAACAGGTATTTTCCATAAGAAAAAAAGACGTTTTTGTAAATTTCATTCAGAATCATCAATATTAGGTGAATCGAGTTGAAGCTCAACATTTTTGTTTACAGTTAGCTATAGAATACGCATGAAATATTACTTTTTGAATATCACCCCCATAAGTCTGTTTTATAAGGTCCCAAAAAAAACACGTAAGTGAAAAAATTGGTTTTGAAAGTTTTTGGCGCTATATATGCTGTTTTTGCTGTCATTAAAATGAAAATGGTTTCTAACACCTAAAATACTAGTTAATAATCATAATTATATATTAGCATAAATTGTTTAAACAATTTATTATTGTGTTTATTAATTATCTCTTAGAATAGACTTTTTCCAAAATTTTTCCACTTTTTATCTAATTTTCAATTAGAGTGAGGTGTTTACGTGTTAAATATTATTTAAAAAAAAAGGATTTATTTTTGTGTGGACTCGAACAAATTTCTGGTCGATATGTATAAAAATTCGAAAAAAAATATCCGAATGTATTTTTGGACCACCCTCTTGTCACATATGTATGCATAAGAAAACTGACAAAAATGTAACTAATGTAAAATTTTATTATTCATTTGGGGCCAGACATATTCACCGAATTAAAATTTGTGTTTTAAATTAACGAAAGTAATTTTATTGTCAAATGAAAATCAAATGTTGTAACTTTCACAACAGGTGAAAAACTACAATTTTTCAATATTTTCATTGCATTATTTAAATTGAAATAATTATTTTTGAAAACAAAAACTTACCCTCTGAAGGTTAATTTATGCACCGTTCATCCAAAATTGGACCTCCTTTTCAACTTCTTGATCCTGTAATATGACAAATTTCATTTTAAAATCGACATATTTGCTCTGAAAAATTATATCACAAGATATTCTTAAATATATTAGCACCAACATTTCATTAAATAATTAAATAATACTCAAAACATAATTATTAATTTCTTTGTCTCTAAAGTCCATAAATTGGAATAATAACGAAGACAAATTTTTTATTTTTAAGTGAAAAATATCAATTTTCAACCAAATAGTTGATTTTTGAACTAAAAAATATCAGTCTTCAACCAAAAATGGAATAGTTAGTATTTCAGTTTGAAAAATTAATTTTTCACAAAAAAGAACGAACCTGTAAAAGTAATGAATTTTCAACTAAAATCATGGAAATTCTAACGGAATAGATGAATTTTCAACCAAAAATAAAATAGTTGAATTTTTTTCCAAAAATCAAATCATTACAAAAAAAAAACCAATTTCAACAAAATAGTGGAATATAAAAATATTTAAAGCTACTTTTATAACTGAAGAATAATTGTCATTTAATTTTAAATTACAATTTAAAGAAAAATTAAGAAGTCTCTGGAAAATTTGGGTTTGAATTCGCATATCGCCCTCAAGTTTGTTCGAATCCAAGATTAAATGAATGCGTTTGTTTTTAATGATACTCAGAGATTCCTCAAGCCCCATGAAGTTTAACAGGTATTTCCGATAAGAAAAAAAGACATTTTTGAAAATTTTAATCAGAATCCTCAATATTAGGTTACTCAAGTTGAAACTCAACAATTTTCTTCACAATAAGCCATAGAATACTAATAAATATTCACTTTTTAAACATCAATCCATAAGTCTGTTTCATCTAGGGACCCAAAAAAACACCATAAGTGAAAAATTCAGTTTTGCGAGTCTTTGGCGCTGATTATAATTTTTTTGGTTTTTCAAATACAAATTGTTTTAAATGCATGGAATACTACTTCTCACCAATAATTAGATGCTTACATAAATTGTTTCAACAATTTATTATTATTTTTAGCTATTTTCTCTGAGAATAGTTAGAAAGTCGCGGTTTTTTCCGAATTTTCAACTGGTTTTCAACTTCTCAGTTAGATCGACGCAATAATCAACAGATTTTAACAAATATAACTGTTTAACCAATTTATTATTTCATTTTTGGTCCACTTTTCTATTTGACTGAAGTAAATTATTATTATTCATAATTATCTTCTACTATATTAACAAATTATAATTTATAACTATTTTCTCCTATTATAATGCTAGCAGGTTGCGGTTTATTCTAAAATTTCTAACTTTTGGTCAACTTTTCACATGGAAACATAAAAATTAATGCAAATTGCCAAGCATGATTGATTAAACAATTTATTATGGTTTATATCTATCTTCTCTTAGAGTATTGCGAGAAAGTTGCGGGTTTTTCTAAACTTTTCAACATTTCTTTGTAAATTTTTCAGAGAAAAAAAATATTAATATTAACTTAAACGTAGAGACTCTCAGTAACTTCTTCACGGAAAATTTATATTGAATATGATCCATATAGAAAATTTAAAATATATTTCAAATATCTGTTTTATTTCAAAAAAATATATTCAGAAAAAAGAGATTGTTTAAAAAATAATTCGCCCTATTGTTTATTAATTATCTGTTCATAACAGAAAAGCCAAAACAAAGTTAAAAATTTCAGGGTTACACAAATAATTTTTTTTTTTTTTTTTTTTTTAATTATATTTAGAGGTTCCGCAAGCCCCATGAAGCCTAAAATGTACTTCGCTTGAGGAAAAAGCTACATATTTTTTATTTGGAAAAATTGCATGTTCAATTGTTATGTTCTCGTTCACATTTTTACTTTCTTGTACCTGAAAATCAAGTAAATTACAATAAAGAACAATAATTGGAACATGCTAATTTTTTGTAAGAATTTGTAATTAAAGACTGTTGATACAGAACTAGAAATGTCTTACTGCGATAAAACTTTAATCTTAAAATTGTCGGCTGATATTCTCGGAATTGACCAAATTTTTCACTTATGTTTTAAATTTGAGTTTCACTAGCTTCAATTAGTTTTTAAGTTAAGCTTTGATTATTGTTCAACCTGAAATCGGAATTCAGGAAATACATTTTAAATTAGGCAATTCGAATTTACATTAAAAATAATATATAAAGTGTAAATTTTTAAAAGTAAAAAATTACAAGTTGAGAATGTGCACAATAAATATGAAGAAACTTCTTATTATGTTTCACGGTTAAGATTTTCAAAAAATTGTCACTGAGAAGGCAACAATAAAAAAAGTAGTTCAAGTTCCTGACATTGTAATCATCAAATCATTTTCTTTTGGTAAAATAACGTTTTCCAGTTATGAGAATTACAAAAGGAAAATTTTGAAATGTGAACATTTTGTTTCCATTGAAATAATTCATAAACCAAAAACCGGATTATTCCTGATGACTGAATTTACAATCTAAGTATCTCATTCTTAATTTGTCACACTTCACTTATAGTTTTACTTTCTTATAAAATCTGCAAATAAGAGACAATTAAAATTTTCATTTTTTTCTAGATGAAAGCCATACAAACATACTTAATTTTTATTTGAGAGTTTTTATCTTAAAAATGTCACTTCAATGTACATAAGCTTAAAATTTTTTGAATTTAAAATGTTTCTTTTCCTAAATATTAAATATTTTGAAATTTCACGTTCTTAGGTGTTGTAATTTTTAATTTAGGTGATGCAAAATCGGAAAAGTTTTGTGTCAGTGAGGTATAATAAAATAGAATATGTGTATAAATGAGTCTAATTTTTCTAGTCTGAAGCAATAACTTGAAAATACGGAATGTTTGTGGAGGTGACGTACGCTGTTTTTAAGGTTCACAATATTTCCTACTCATTGTTTCAATAATACCTGATTACAAATTAGTTGTTTTCCACCATCGAATTGTTGAATATTTCGAATAAGTAATTTTTCACTTATCTTTAGATATTTTTACTCTGAATGAATTAGTAGAATTACATTTTCAATCAGTGAAATTGTACTAATTTAGTTTTTAAAAAATGACTAGGAAATTCAGGTTCAAATTTTCAGATAAATATATTAATTTCCATAACAAAAAAAAATTGAAAAAATATAGTTGAATTCTCAACCGAAGAGGTGAATCGTACAAATAAAATGAATTTTTATCAAAAAAGTTCAACTTCCTACTAAGTAGTTGGATTTTTCACCAGAAAAGATACATTTTCGACTAAATAGTTAATTTTTTAGACAAAAAGAGTTGAATAACAGTTGAATTTGAAACCCAAAAATTTGGATTTTTAACCAAAATCTTAATTTACAACCAATTAGGTAAATTTTCAACAAAAATTATAAATCCTTAACCAAAAAAATGTTTTTTTCACAACGTAATACAACAGTCAACGAAGTAGTTAAATTTACAAACCAGAAAGGTACATTTTTAATCAGAAAGAAATTTTCTACAAAAAAGAAGAATTTTCAACAAAATACGTGAATTTTTGTAGAAAGACATGAATTTTTCAATAAAATAATTAATCTTCAAGAAGAAAATGAATTTCTAACAAAAGAGTTCAACATTTTACCAAATAGTTGATTTTGTAACGATGTTGTTAAATCTTCGACCTACAAGGATGCATTTTCACTCAAATATTTCAGTTTTCGAACGACACAAATTTATTTATTTATTTATTCTCCTACAATTTATTTTATTATTCATCGGCAATTTTTTTCTAGGTTTCATTCACAATTTTAAACAAACTCTCGCATTGATTATTCGATATCAAGAATAAATAAAAAAATAAAAATTCTAAATAACTGAAAAATTTTTCTGTAATTTTTTTGACTGAATGACGTAATTTTAGATAAAAATAGTGCTGTACAAAATTAATACCCTCTAATCTTTTCAATTTAAATAGGTTTAAATTTCAGCGGTGCCTCCCCCGAACATTCTAACAAACAACAAAATTCTTAACAAAATACATGAATTTTCAACCAAATATCATCAGAATACAGACATTTTCAAACAAACAGGTGGATTTTTAACTAAAGAAGATTGATTTTCAACCCAAAATGAAATAGTCAAATTTTCTGTTAAAAAAATTAATTCACAATCAGAAAAAAAATTGTCAATACAAAGAAAGGGATTTTCAGTCAAACAGATTAATTTTCTACCGAATGAGAATCAATTTTACAAAATACCGGAATTTTCAATCAAAAAGGAAAATTTGTCATAAAGAAGATGAATTTTCTGCCAGTAAAGACAAAGTTTCAACAAAATACAGCAACTTTCAACCAAACAGTTACATTTTTAACAAAAAAATAACATTCTTCAACGAAACTGACGGATGAATCACCAAGAAAAAAAATCAATTTTTGACCAAGTAGTTTCACTTAAAACTAAGCAGTTGAATTTGGAACCAGAAAAGGTTTTTCCGTCGCTATTCAAGATAAGCCAAAGCCTTGGAAATTTGATCAAATACTGACTTAAATACCCTATAAATTCCAGTATTTCGGTTTTTCTTTCTATGAGGTATTCATCTTGAAAAATATGGAAACTCTCTAATGTGTAAAGTTGTCAAGTGGAATTTGTCATATTACATGATCAATACGATTTTTTCTGTTATTTCTTTTCTGTAAACAAAATTTTTCTGTGAAATCCATAACAAAATGCTGGAAAATAAACTGAGTATTTGTCTAAAAAAAAAGGGTAATTAGTGCGGGCATAGCGCAGACAATGTTCTAGTGATTCTAAAAACTTGATAGGTATGTAGTGATGCATGTCAATCATTTTTAAATTTTTCGAAAATCTCGTCACATCAAATTAAAACCATTTCAGTTCCATCTAACTATGTTTTAAGCAAATCTCGATTTTGTCCAAAAATGATCGACATGCATCACTATAAGTATGTGACATTGATGCTATAATATGATCCCGCAAAGTTTAGTTAGCCCACTTTAATTTCACAAATTCATACCTTACAGAGAAATTGGTAAAAATTGATTTTACAAATGTGGTTGATTCTAATAATGATTTGTACTTGAGACATGAAAACACGTATATTTTATTAGTAGAAGAACAGAATGCGGAGTCTAAGGAATGACGTTTTCAATTTTACCAGTTTGTTCTAGATTAAAAGATATCGTAACGCTTCTTCCACGTAGTCTACGCACATTGGAAGTTTCCACAATCCTGAAAGTTTTGTGTGTAATCATAACCGATAGTGATCAGTATATATAGCAGCGAACATTTTTCAACTGTCTCATTCAACTTTCAGAAATTCTTCCTGTAAAAATGAAGGTCTACTTCAGTGTTCTGCCTCTCGCCGTCGGGGTTATTCTGCAGTTTGGTGGTGAGTATACTCAATATGATATACATCTCAAATCTAAATATGAAATATTACATACTCGCAGAACAACAAAGTTGAACCTATTAAGATAAAGTTCAAAATACACAATTACTTTCGTAGTTTTACAAATATTCAGACTATAGCCAACCACGTTCATTATAAAGCAATCGTGGATCCTCAGATCATCTCTTAATGACGAGTAAGACGTGAATGTTGTCATTCGCCAGGTCTGTATCTCACTATTTTTGGCGTTTTTGGCGTGGTCTCCCCCTCCCCCACCCCGTTATTTTTTTAACGTACTTTACGGACGGTCCCTAATGGACGACCCCTAGGGCCTTTTCACTTCAGAAAAATAAAAAAAATGTAGATTTCGTTAGAATAGTTTTTTGAAAAAAATCCATACATTTGTGCTTCCAGTATCAAGTTCCATGCCATCTTCACCACCTGATGAGCCGACATCGCCATATTTAAGTGAGGGTGCATTGCGACTTCATTATTATACTCCGATGGAGGATAGAGCAGTGTTCGATAAAAGGACTGGAGCACTTGTTGCAGTATACCATAATATGAAGCGTCATGAAATAAACGAATCGACATTAAGAGGTGAGACCGATAATTTAAGAACCAACGTACAATTTAGATAAAAAATCAGAGAATTCTCAAGCGTATCGTTTTTTTCATAATTACTGGCCTGAATGTATTAAGGGCACACACAATTTTCACTTGCAAAAACAGTTTAGTTTTCAAATTATGTTTAAAAACGGTCTTATTTGAAACACTCAATTTTAATTCTTTTTTTAACTTCAACTCGTAGTCAGTTTATCTATCTTCTGCCAGATTAAGCAATCATAATTTAAAAACGTTTGTTTAAAAAAACGTTATTAATTTCTTCTTGCGCCAGGCATACATTTGACTTTCAAATCTTGCAGCGTTTCGTTTGTCGCGGTAATTTTAAGCAGGCAGAATCTTCAGGCGAGATTGCTACAAAATATTTGATTTTCAATAAAATAATTAATTTTTTAATCAAAAAGATAAAATTGGAATCAAAGAGAATAATTTTCTACCAGGAGAGACGAATCTTCAACAAATTACATAAATTTTCAATCGCATAGTTGAATTTTCTTTCTCAAATGTGACTTTTTGATGCACTTGCTTTTACAACCAAAGAAGATGACTTGTGTATTGTCAAAGAATGGTTATTCAAAAATTGTAGATATTTTGAAAAGCTTCAATTCTTCACTTATAGTTTTTTCACGTATCTGTCGTAGTTTAGCGTAAAAACGGAATATTCTATTTTTGGATAGCATTTTCAAAGGATAAAACCATAACCGTTGGTCAAGGAATGCTTTTACGGACGGTTTTAAGACGTGCATATCTGTTGAAAAACAGCGGCGTTAAATATTGGACAATTCTAATACTTTCTCAATCATCAGTGATGAGAATGTGAAAAGTTAAGTTTTGAAGCAACAGTTAAATTCTCAAATAAAATTATGAATATCCAAAACGAAAAGAATGAATTCCTAATTAATTCGTCCAACCTTCAACCAAGATGTTACATTTTCAAACTAAACAGATGAATTTTTAAAATAAATTGTACCCTATCTAACACGGCATGCAAAAATCTTCGAATCCCCCCTTCCTTACGTACAATTCTTAAAAAAAACTGCACAATCAACCCCTCTAAAAAATTTCCTGGATCCGCCCTTGTTCGTCAAATGATTACTGACTTTCTACGGATTTTCCAGGACAAAAATTCGAAACAACTTTTCTCTATGACTTTTCCGAAAGGTATTTAAGTAGCTTTAGCATTATCAATGGATCATCCATTTTGGTCAATTTTTCCCGCAATGTTTGAATTCGAATGATGATTATCAGCTTCTCTAGTGGATATGCCTTATTTACAAAAAGGTATAATGATTAGGCTCATAAAAATAGTTCTATTATCTGAATAGTGTCATCCACAAAAATTTTGTTTGCCTTATAGTTGAGTTTTTTTTATAAACTTTGACTCCCAAAGAATTAAAATGTGAAATTAAAACTTAATTTAGTTTATTTAATAATTTATTAAAAAGTGATAAAATATCCACCGTAAATGTCGATTTATAAAAGAAAACATGTGGCGCCCTCACGGCTCGAAACACGTGGTGTCACGTCACGCGCCGTCAAAAACGAAGAAAATACATGGTCAGTTTGATAAAAACAATAGAAATAATTAATTATCAACGTTTTTTGGCAAAAAGGGTTTACTTTTATGAAGTATTAATATGACTGGATACGTTAAAGCCAGTTCGGATAATTTGCCAAAAGTGAGTACACTTATGATAAGTGATTTCTGTGCGAAGTGCTCCAGTTTCAATGTTGCTGAGACTAGAGGAGTGAAAGCGAAAAAGTATTCAAACCGGTGTATTGTATAATCGAATTTAAAGTTAATTATTTGATCAAGATTATAATATCGTATTTATTTTAGTTTAAATAAAATCAATAGGAAGGAAACGAAATAATCGACTATAGATGTTGACCAGCCCCCTGGCACTTTCATGGAGGCCTGTATTATAAAAGTTGGCTGAAAGGTGGATCACGGCCACCAGGCGAAATCGTGGCGCTGATTACCTATAGGGCCGACTTTCTTTAAAATACATGGCAAAAATGCAAATATTTATGTTTTTTTAAAATCTGAACCGCTTTTTCGTGTTTTTTTAATGGAAAAAAGAAGTTAAATGTTTTTGGCATATACTAGTATAAAATATATAACGAAAAAAGTGAAATATATTAAGTTTCTAAGTGATTAAATGTGTGAAAGCAATACGAACATTTTTTCCAAGATAATACATTTAAACAAATTAATAACAATAAAATTGTTATTAATTAAATAATTAATTAATTTAGGAACTTTAGTGTCACGATTTTAAATTAAAATTAAAAGGTTTTTTGCGTCGTAAAAATTCATGTACCTAATTTAATATTAAAACATTTTATTTTAAAACAGTATAAAGTAACTTACCAAATTATTTTTCAATTATAAAAATGGCAATAATCAAGAGGTATGTATATGAGATTAATAAAAAGGCAATTTTTAAATTAAAAAAGTATAATTCTTATGAATCGTATAATTATGTAATATAAAATTTCAATAAATAAAATGAATGCAACAAGCATTTCAAAAAATTATAACTTTCTGTAAAACACAACAGTAATAATATGTAATTTTATGTACAAAAAAACGTTTATATTTTCTTTAGATTAGTTAAATTATTCAAATTAGTTAAATTTTCAACAATTAAATTAGTTAAATTTTCAAAATGTTTTTCAGGCTTTTCGTCTCGTCCCAAATGGAGTGTTGGTACGGCTCCTTCTCGAAGTCGCGGCCTTTTATACGGAGTCTACAAAAAATAGTTTATTTAAAATTTATTTATTCAATATTAAAATTTTTTTAATAATAAAAAAAATATTTTTACCACAAATAAGTATAGCGCGTTCTCAAATTTAAATAATTGCCAATATAAAATAGTATGCCAAGAGAATATGTTGAATTATTGATACTCATATACAAATTATTTGCATTATTTTTTGAAATTTTACAAATTGTAAATAGAAAATATATTTTTTGGAGCTAAAGATATTATTATTTATTTCTTTAAATTATTATTTTTTAAACTATTAATTTTATTCCACGAATTCATGTTTAAACTCTGGCGGAATTTGTATTTCAAAGTACATAATAAAAAA
>CAKNYM010052324.1:176298-214115 GCA_932195095.1 Andricus curvator | reverse complement strand
AAGTTTCTTATTTTTATTATTATTTATATTAATTTCTACTAGGAATTTCATTAATTACTATTAGTTTTATTTTTTTTACATGTAGTGAAGTATAAGGAGTTCTCTATCCAAGTGCCCAGGGAATGGACTGTCCATCGGTTTAAATATTTAAAGAACGGAATGCTCGCTTTAAGGGCATTTTTATATAATAGTAGATTTCCTGAGATTGACCACTTTGATTATAGTCAAAGGAATGGGCGTGTTTCAGGCAACAAGGTTGTTCGAGTGAGTAGAGAAAAAAAATTATTTTATAATTTTTCATTACTTTAATTTTATTTGATTAAAGAAATGTTTTAATTTCTTGTCTTTTGTAATTCATGAACTTTGAGCAAAGTATACATGAAAAATATCTTTGAAATAATTATTTTGTGTTTGAACATTATCTTTCTAGAGAAAAAAAATTTTTGACTGTTATTCTTAGAATTTATTTATGTGCAAGGAAAATAATTTTTTAAAAATTGAGTTAAAAAATTAAATTAAAAATTGTTTATTTTAAAGGGGAAACAAACCATTTTTTTAAAGTTTAGAAAATAAAAGTATAACAAAAATTTAATAAATGTTGAACAAAAAATTAAATTCTCAAATTTAAATAGTAACTTATAAAAATTTGAGTATTATTTTAAGAATTTGTATAAAAATTTATAAAATTGTAGGATAAAACTGAAAAATAAATTTGTACTCTTTTTTTATTTGTAGTTCCAAACTTTTTTTAAATTTAAAATTCAGAGACGCTAACGCATTAGTACATGTTATCATTTCTATATAAAAGTTTAATAATATATTTTTATTTTCTACAGGATTTTCCAATATTTAGGATTTTAATGTATGCTACCAGGCTGAAATTTTAAAGGAGAAAAAAAAATATAGGGAAGAAAATACCAATCCAAAAAAAAATCATTTCTGAATCGTCGATGAGCGAGAGAAGTTCCTGTGAAAGAAAATCTTCTAATTTTTACAGCGTGCATATATATATATATATATATATATATATATATTACAGTGTGTGTAATGTAGGAAGAAATGTTGCTAATAAATGATAATCTTTATTTCGTCAAAACAACTTCTTTTTCTAATTTTTCCTTCAGATAAAAAAAAAATTTTTTTTGTGTATTTTGGTATTTTTATTTACAAATAAATGTTTCATCCCTCTGGTTTTAATTAGAAACTTTTTTAGTTTTGCTTTTGAAATGCTGCATTTTTAATTTTATAATAATCAAAACTTTCTAGGCTTTGTTTCACAATTTTTGAATAATTAATTATGCCTATAAATTTTCAAAATATGAAAGGAGAATTTCAGTTGAAGATTTTCTTTTAAAAAGAAATGATGTGATTTTGTGAATGATCTGAAACAAGATGTGAATTTTATAGAAACGTAAAGGACTTTTTAGAAGAGAAATATTTTTGGTTATGCGAACGATTTAAGACAAAATTGGTTTCTGAAACACATTTGATGATTTATCAGGGTCTGTTTTTTTACAATATATATAAATTCGTTAGTGACTGAAATCATGACTGAAAATGATTGAATATTCGTGCAAATTTGAAAGCATTTAATGTGTCTTAATTTTATTAAAAATAATTTAGTCAAAAGAAATTCGTGGTCGGTTCACAACACAAATTTATAGTTTACAACAGGCCTGCCCAAGTAGGGGAAAACTGCTCATTTGCCAGATGATAATTTAACACCACCAGCTACCTCTACTCATTCAACTTCACGAGAGCGACCACCCCCAAGCCCCTGTATCTGAAAAGAGGGAAGTGGTGGTGGAACTAGAACATATGGCGAATGAGCAGTTTTCCTGTACTTGGGCAGGCCGGGTTTACAAACTAGCACCGACCACGAGGTGCGACGCGAACAATTCTTAGTCATTCGTCACTTCCGGTGAGAAATTCTCACCTTAAAATCGAACAATCGCGACAGAACTTACTTGAGGCGTGAAAATAGAGAAATTTATCTTCTCGGCTTCCACCTCTCAAGAAGAAGAAAACCCTGGCAACACGAAACTAGAATTACCGAAATCCCATACCACAAACAAAAGAAATAAAACTCCGCAAGGAGAGACAAGAAAAATCACGATTTTCGTGGCACTTAGAGGGCTGGCGGAGCGTTATGGCGGTACTCCAAATTTTCTTTTCACAATCAACAATAGTACGCCAAAACCCTCCGCCAGGAAGTACAATTTTTAACTTACGCTATTATACACGAACTTTCTCAAAAACTTTACAGGCTTTTTTGTTTATCCTCAAAATTCCCTTTAACATTACCATGACAACTTTGTTCTACGTGCAGCCCGTAGCAGGTACGGAACGAGAGTGAAACGACGCGCAACGCGGAGTCAGCAGATTCGCTAGTGGCCCGGTCTGAGTTCCGCCAATCAGCGCGCCACACCCACTAGGTTCGAAGTCTGCCGCCAATCGCAGCTTCCAGAATCATCGACGACCGCCATCTTCCTGGAAGAACGTTGCGATATGTAATGGCCACCAGCGCTGAAGTCGAATTTCTTCTCCTGTAGAATTTTCAGCTTGGCTGCCATTGGTTGCGTTACGTCCGGATTTTGCGGAAGTCAATATTATTCCGCTAGCACCAACGATGATTCGACGTAGATATTCCAGGGGTTCGTTGCTGACTTGATTGGCTTGAAAGCCAAAAACGCGAAACTATGTTAGAATGAATCCATGATTTGAATTTATAAAGAAAAACAATTTCGCACAATTAACGAATGATTCACAATTTTATTTATTATTATTCAACACCATTGTTTATAATTGATTTCTTCGTAATTTACAACGGCGAAAAGATAAAGTTTCATTTCGAAGATCAGTAATTGTTTAAATGCAGGAAGGCTTCTTTTCTTCTGACGTTTTGAACGCGCGTGCTTATATTTATAAGTTTCAATCTGATGACGTAGAAGGGCACGCACTCGAAATGTCGCCATTAATAGCCAATCACAATTCCAGTTTTACATCGATGTCGATATCATCCACCAATCAGCATGTTGATGATTTCACCCTCGGCGCCACAAAATAGGTGAGAGCTCTGACCTAGACCGATCCAGATCAGTCCACGTCGACTTATGGATTGCGCAATATGAGTCAACCCTTTCATCCTGTTTCCCACATTTTTTTGGCGCCCTTTTATCGGGACTTCATCTAGAACAGATATTCTTAATTGCTATGACTAATTCTACGACGCATGTACCTATGAGAGAGAGAGAAAGAAAATATGGATCATCACTGCATCACTTCTCGATATTTCCATGTAACCTGATTTTCCCCTCTAGTACCATCGAATTCATAATACAACCCATTAAATCTTATATTATTATTTACAGCTATTAAATTTATTTTAGCCAATTCTTCCATGAATAAATTTATAATAATTTATTCATTATCAAACGGTCCTAAATGTTATTAACCAAATATTATTATTATTAACTAATTAAAATTAAGTTTTTCAAATGACAGAGTCGCAATCAAACCATTATTCCCCAATAAATAACCAACTGAACTATTGAGTATATTTTCATTTACTAAATAATCGACTCCTCGAATAAATTCAGATTTTCAATTTATTCCCGCGTGAAGATGGTATTTTTGCGTACACGATTTTCAGCGCCATCTCTGTCTCGGTTGCAAGATCAAGTCCGCCATAACCGCGAAATTTGAATGTCATAGCATTCTTCAATGTAACGTGAGCTCAGTATTTTCTATTTATTATCCTAAAAAAAGGAAATAATAATACAAAAACGATTAAAGGTATCAAATAATTTTTTTATTGCACAAAATAGATTGCATAAGAGTTAATTTGTTTGCACAGTCTTTCTTAAATAGTATTATAAACATTTGCACATGTATTTTATAATCAACGTCATACTTATTAAAGAATTAGGTGTGCTTAACTAAATATAAGACTATCACATCATCCTTGATATAATTTGATTTTTTTTTTTTTTGTAAACGGATTGCAAAAGGACTACCTTACTTTCATTTTAAAATAATTTTAATTCTACCTTTTTCACCTTATACGAACAATACTAATTCCTTTTGCCTGTGAATCTCTTCATTTTTATCTTATCTTTGTCAATGGAGACATTACCGACAGAGGAACTAGTATTTTTAATTGCACTTTTATTTTCTTGTAATTTGCGCCTTCTAAATCGTGCCTCCCAGTGACATCTTACTCGCAAAAACGTTCTCATGAATGAAGCGGTACTGTCCGAAGAACATAGACTTACACAGAGACAACTTTGTTGAATGACAAATGCAAATATTTGAGCGACATTTTTCAAATTATACATGTTATCAATTGACTCAGAATACTTTTTTTCCCATTCCTTTAAAGCCAGGAAAATGGGTTCTTTAACTAAAATCAGCCCATTGGTATCAACATAGGATTTCAAAAGCGTGAACGCTTGATAATCCTTGTATTGGTTATTGTGTTCTTCCTGAAGTATGCTTCTGCACTTGATATGCTCCTTACTTCACGTGGATGATTACTGGATGTACCGGTAAGGAGATAATCGTGGGAAGAGTACGATAGGTGGGAGTGAGAGGTCTGGAGATGAATCTCGGAAGATGGAAAGAGAGGGAGCGAGGGATGTGTATTTGGGGAGAGTTTATAGGAGAGAGTGAGAGGTCTGGAATAAATCTCGGACGGTAGAAAGAGAGGGAGCGAGGGAAGTTGATAGGAGGTAGGTTCGGGGGGGGGGGGGGGGGAGAAGGCGTCAGCGGTCTCTCAAGGCAGAGAGAGAGGGTGTGCGGGAATGGTCACTCCGCTTTCTGCCCATGAGCAACTTTTGTCTTGGCCAAGGTGGCGTTGTGCTTTGCGAGAAACTGGTCTAATTTTGCCATACTTTTAGGAGCCTCGTTTTGGCTGGTAGGGGGAGCCACATGAATCCGGGGACATCCGGGAGTTTTGGTAGAATATTTCCACGCTGGGAGGCCGTCCATTATAGGAGTGTGAGAGAGAGAATGTCTCACTGTGCTATAACGTGTCCTGCCTGTCCCATAGCAGAGAAAAGGATAGAGCTATAACCGGTACTTGACGATACTTATGTTGTTCGGGGGAAAAAAAATAATAAAATCTACGGTCATTGGAGTTCGGGATCCAGCCGAGTACCTCTGGTATGCCAGCCGTATCAGCGGTTACGAGTTGTCTGGAATGCCAGCCAACTCGTTCAAGGAGGAAAGGGGGAAGGAAGTAGAATAATTGAAAAAGAACAACATTAATTAAGAAAGGGTTAGAATAAGATTCAACAAATTTTATTTCAGTCTGCGTACAAGGGTTAGTGTTTATGGATCTCAGAGAGTAAGTAGGAGACAGAGAGAGACAATCTATTGCTGTTCGGATTCCGACAGCAAGGAGACGCTTTGGTGTGCGTGGCCTGGCGGCGGTGTTCGGTTCCCCAAAGCGGGAAATCCAGCCTTGAGGGAGAGAGAGAGAGTGTTTGCGGATTTTCTTGGCTTGCCTGGCCCGAGCGGAAGTCCAGCCCGGGGAGGTTACAAGTGCTAATAGCGGGAAGTCCAGCCGTTAGCTTTTAGATCAGAGCGGAGAATCCAGCCCTGATCATTCTGCCGGTCCGTGGCGGAGCGCGCCTTTTTAAACCCACGGTGCCGCGTGGGAGTAGGCCGGAGTGGGAAGAATCGAGTGGAGGGAGATGCGCGCGCGTGAGTTTCCATGCGGCGTATCGGTTTCCCTCTCTCTTTTCTCTCTGTCTATCTTTTGAGTCTAAAGGGCCTAATATCTAAAATGGCTGCCCACCGAATGGATAAACGTCGTATGCGAGAGGGTTTTTATAATTAAAAATTAAAAAGGATCTCGCCCTATGCGAGTCGCGTATAACACACTGATTGCATTGGTTTTGTGCAAGAAACAACTTTACTACGTAACCCGAACAATGGAATAGAGCACTAGATGAGGTAAAGTCTTGCGACTCGGAGGGCAATGATTCTTCAGGCGGCGGTATTTCTATTTCAATTAATGGAACTTCTGCTGGTTGTTGCAAAACAATATCCGTCACCTTACTCAATTTAACGATCATATCATTATGATCATCTTCACAATTTGTTAATTTCGACAATTTTCCCAAATGAGTGATTAAAGAATGTCGAAATGAATTTTGAAATTGCAAAGGTGATGGATACTGAGAACAACCGTTTGATTGCCGGATAGCGGCAAACAAATTCTCTAACAGATCCTGATTTAACCTCCTCGTGGGAAGACGGCGAATATTGTACGATTCTCGTAGTTCAGTTGCCAACTGAAGAACAGCATTTATTGTCAGCACAAACCCTTTTAAGCAAGGTGCGTGAGCTCCCTGAAATCGAGCCTCATTCAAATTGTTTGCCATGTCTGTTAAAAAATGAAAGTGCTCCGAATTTTCTGAAATTGCATATCTCAATTTCTTTGATTCCGGCTGCTTTAACAAACATGAATTTAAACTATCAAAAAGTCGATCACCGTCCTTGACGAAATCAAGATTCATGTCAAATTCTTCATTAAAATATTCTGGCATAAAAGTTTTGTAGACAAGGTACGCTGTATACATGGATTCAGATACCACCTGCGCAGCTAAGGAAACTTTCATTTTGCTAAAATTATTCAGATTAAAGTGCCTGTCAGTTATTTTTGGTAACAAGTTTAAATTACTTTCTTTACTGAGCCTATGCACGATTTCCAATTGTTTACAGCTTACCTTTCCTCCTTTGTATATCAAGATTTTTGTTAAAAGATTATTGCGAATAGACTTTAGAAGGTGAGGAGGATCAAAAATTAAATATATTTTGTGGCTATGCCTTAGGAAGTAGGGTTTCTCAGGTGTGATATTTAATTTGTTGACGAGACCTTGATCGCAAATAATTGCCTTCACGATAAGACCAGCTTTCTGAAAAACACTCTCAATGGTAGATAAAATAATATCATGTGTCTTGTCTGAATTACCCTTGCTGCTAAGGAACCAATAACCAATGGGCTGCTTTGCTTTTTGGTTAACCCACGATAATGACGCTACTAAAGCCGACGTAGCTTCAACAGGCTGTCAAGTTGTTCCATCATCAGCTACACCAATAAACTGATCCGAACTTGGGTCGTAATGAATTTCGGGTAACAAGTGAACTTCATCAACTAAAAGATTGACTACCTTATTTTCAATTGGTCCTTTATCAAACTTATGCTTCAATTCTGCAAGAATTGTTTCATTCAACCCCGGATATATAGGAAATTGACTTTGATATTCCCTAAGTGTTCTTTGTGATGGGACGGTACAAATTTTTCGTAAAAAATTATAGCCTTTCGGAGATAAGTGAAGCATAGAAAGACACAAATCCTTCATTTCGTCACTATATCGTCTCCTCGACTTGCTGCAAGTTGCTAAACGCAACTGCGTCTCAAATAATATTTGAGCTTGCTTAGACAGATAAGAAGCTGTATCTTTTATCAATTGTTCAAGGCTCGCTATTTTAGAATTTTTGTTTATTTCTCTACTACTTCTTATTCGCTGTAGTCGATTCAAACGACTTCTCAACACGGCTATCGTTCTTCTATAAGTATTTAAACGCAAAGATTTTGGCGAAAATGGTTGGGAATTCTGAGAAATCGTACAAGTTTTAGGAAATGCTCCTCGAATTCGCGAAGGTGTTGTAACGCGACCTTCAGTGGAAGGAGTAGGCAGTTCATTACTTGCACTTAAAAATACATGAGAAACGTTACCCTGTCTAGAAGGAGTGATTACAATTTCTGCGACGTCACCATTTCCGGACGGTGTAATACAAGTTTCATTGACTTTGCCCCGATTAGAAGGAGTGCTTGCAATTTCCCTAACCTCACCTTTTCCAGACGGTGTACTGAAAGCTTGTGGTTTGAAGCCTTGTGGATCCTCATCCTGAATTTTACTCCTACTGGGACTGCTGAAAGAAAAAAGTGGTAACAACTTTTTGCCCTTTAGTTGAAGGTTCGGCGTACGTCCATCGAAGCGTGACACTGAAAGAGCAGTAGATGGCGTAGATGACAAGACATTGGGAGAAGATGTCGGAGTTCGTGTAGAAATAACCTCTTCCTCTCGTCCCAGACTCATTTCTTTAACAGGAAATAAAACGTTACATGAATTGTAGAAACTTACTTTGATTTCATAATTATTAAAAAGTAAAATCTTTTTCCGAATTATCGAAATCATATGAATATACGTGACAATTGAGGCAAATATATTTGTATGCCATGTACAATCAACTGAATTTAATTGTGAAAAAGTTTAAGAGTCTCACCACTTATGTTCACTTCCTGAACATCCCTAAGTTTAAGTTGTACGTCTGATAAAGTATTCGGCTCGTCGCCGGTCACACAGATGTTTAATTGTCCTGAACTCCTCTCGCTGTTCTCGGCAAATTCTCTTGGAGAATCTAAAAATATTTAATTTATAAATTACCTGATGAGCTTTATATTATTACAGATTACATAAAAGGTCAAAAATTGTACTATTAACTGTTCCATTATCTGGTACAAATTGATGTTTTTCACTTGAAAATGCATCTATCCTGCAAAAATGCAATATTTTCACTTGCAATGAATTACTTCTCTAGTTTAAAATTAATTTTTCCATTTGGATAATTAACTAATCCCGTTTACTGGCCCAACATTGGAGTTCAATATTCATCTCTTTTATTGAAAATTAATTTTTTACATTAAAATTTAATTATTCCTTTTTTTGGTTGATAACTTGACTTTTGTACGTCAAAACTACCCTAATAGCACGGAACGTTCATGCAACGTTCCAGCGGAACGTGTATAATGTCCGCCCCTTGGGAATGTTCCGCGAACGTTCCACTGGGACCTGAGGGAAACCTTCCATTATTGTTATTTTTAACAACAATGATCTCGTAAGCCGTAAGAGATATGTAAGAATGAATGTCGTTTTTGAGTTTTCAGTACCGTATATACTACTCTATAATGTGATATCCGTATCATAAACTGACATTGATTTTGACCTATCACTTACGGTTTACGCGATATTTATTTATAATAATAACAATAACGATAATTTAGGTTTGGAATGTTCCCAAGGGGCGGACATTTTACACGTTCCGCTGAAATGTTCCACGAACGTTCCTGGACCGTTCCCTGATATTGGGGTAGTGTTTTTTGAAAAATTCTTCTCATTTTTGGTAAAAATATAACATAATTGGTGACAAAAAAAGTTACTCAATATTAATTTTTTGAATACATGATAACAAAATTACTCACCTTCCGCAGGGTCTTCGGCATTGATTTTACTTTCTGGAAGTGTTGGAACCGCATTTTTGCTTAATAGCGCTCTAGGATACGTCTTCAAGATGTACTTCTTGTCAAAATGATCGGAACAGATGCGAGAACTCATGGCCAACTCTCCGTTGACTCCTACGGCGAATCGGGTCCATTTTGCGCGACTGAAAAATGTTAATTTCCATAATTAATTTTAAATATTTATTGTTTATATTTTACTTTTACTTTTTGGGTATATTCACTTACTACACGTTAACAGCAAGTGCAAAAACGACAACAGAAAAATTGCATTCTCTATCGAAATCGGTAGCAGGGTCTACTCCGATTTGTGATCAGTGTCAGTTTCAGATTCTCAACTTCCACATCCATTTCCTCGATACTGGATAACATTTTTTGATCAAACTTTTTTGGTCTCAATTTAGCATAACTTCGGCTCGGGAGTGGAAATTTCTTTCATCTTTAAATAGTGGTTTCAATTTTACAGAATGTTTTCTTGCCCTTTTGAAAAATTCACATTTGTATGTTACTGACATCTGTAGTGCCACCCTAGGTTTCAGAATTAAATTAAAAGGCTGCAGAATGTACAGTAATAACCTCAATGTTTTTTTCAGCGATTCACGCGAACAAACTCTTAAATTATCTAATTATATCTAATTAATTACAATTACTATTGCTTGGAATCCGAATATATGTACGATGAATATTATACTTACATTTCTCGATCATTTGGTAGCCTAAAAAACGAATATTCCTTATCGTCTCTTGAGTTTCGTTTGCAGCACCCAACACAACAATACAATACCATTTTCGTTTAAAAAATCATATAAAACACACACTGTTATTGTTTTTGTTTTGATCTGAACTTTTCAAACAAACCGTTAACCATACACTAAATGTGTATACAAATCTGACTCGCAGGCCAAATTTATCATAATAGTGTTGCAACTCAGACAGAGAGGCGCTACTGTCGCGTATACGCTCAGCTTCCACTCTCTATAATACTCTCTGGTGTCACGTATGTATACCATTAAGCCATTTGTGACTTCGTGACTTCAGTAAAGTCGCACGTCATCACACCCTCCCCCTTATTTTAAAAAGTGGTTTCTTCAACAACTTTTTATCATAATTATGATATTTTGAGGAAACAAGATTTAACCCCGATTCCTTGATTGCATAAATAAAAGTATTTTCAATTGTCAAATGACAAGTATATAGGTACATAATATTTCCCTGATTATTTCCACATCGAGAATATTACCCTTCGAGACGATTTCCCTTTGTGTTTGTGCTTCCTAATCCCGTAATATTTCTCTGGTTATTTTTCCGCATCGAGAATATTACCCTTCGAAACAATACTTGCAGTGTTTACGTTTTCCTAACCCTGTTTCTCCACTTATTGCGAATTACAGTTAATTAAATCATTTCCTTCCTTCCTTCCAACATCATGAGTGATAACTTAAATTCATTTTTCTTATTACCGTTCTATTTCCCTTTTCTTTATAAGCTAACCTATTCATCACATGAGTGAAAACAGTCACTACAAGTGACGACCTAACCTCTACCTGTCACTTTTCCTTCTGAGTCAGATAAGTACTATATACTTATTTTATATTAATGATTAAGTTCTATAAATTCCTAGAAATATTTCTTTATTAGAAATTTAATTTCTCTTTCAGGTTATCCGTAGAATTTCAAAGAAAAATATGAAGAAAATACCAAATGGTCACTTAGAAAAATTCTATCTCTATCGAAATTTATAAGTATCCAAATATCAAGGGAGTGAAGAATAAATTACTTTCATGATAAACAAAGGCGATAAAACAATCAATCAAGCCCAAGGTAAGATTTAATTAATTATTTATTTTAATTCATAATGACCAGGTGAAAATCCAAACACATTTCAGGCAATGAAATCCTAATATCACCTCTACAACTTTGATCAATTTAAATATATTAATTAACAATTTCCAAAATAATTAACCATCAACAAATTCGCGAAAAATTATATATATATACATAAAAAAAATGAAATCCCCTTAAATTTCCTTAACTTATAAGAGTTTATAATTAAAATTGCTTCACACAATTTTAGACATTCACCAGATTAAAATTATTCTTTATTAATTAAAAATCGTTAATAATCGAATTATTTATATAGTACGAATTAATTAATTCTATATATCTATTGGATTGATAAAATAAGGAAAATAATGCCAGAAGTTACGTACTTTTTAAATTTAGCGTAAAGATATAAATCTTGAATTTTTAATGAAAAGAAATCATAAGGAAAATATATTTACATGAAATATTTACATTCAATTATTTACTTATATGGAACAAATCAATTTTAAAGAAATTACTGAATTAAATTCAACCTTGTCAAATTATATATGTTATTTATAATAAGACATCTATATTTCAATTTTTTTTTTGTCCAAAACGCGAATGATCCGTTCGAAATTGCTCAAAAACTCTTGCAAAATTAATCCACACACACAACAACTAAATTAATACATATTTTTATTCCTATATTAAATCTTGTTATAATTACTATTTCAATTCTTTCATACATGGCTTGACGGTCGCGAAAGGCAACTTTTATCTTTCTTTTGGTGCGTGGGTCCCACGCCGATTTACAACCCCGGCTTATGCTGTACGAACCCACAGGAAACCCACAAAAACCTGGGTCAGGCTGCAGCCTTTCCTATATACAATATATTTTACCCGTTGACTCATACATATAATACTATTTTAATAATTTAATTTTGCAAAAATTTCTAGCAATTTTAGAAATTTAAATGTTTCAAGCAAAATCTGACCTCAGAGCAACCATTCCATCATCGCTCTATGTAACCTTTTTACCACTTCATTCAAAGAAAATTAAAATTTTCTCTTATTCCAAGACCTTTAAGCTTGCCTCGAAATTACCCATCTACAGGATGTGCTGCCAACTTCAGTTTATCCAAATGGACAATCTTTGATTTATTGGGTCTTATTCTAATTTGAGCATTCCGGGTTCCTAATAAATTTTCGATCACAAATGGGCCATCAAATAATGGATCGACCTTTTTATCGTGTCTATTTTCTCTTTTCAAATAGACAGGAGCTCCAACCTTAAAATGTTTAGGATTTGCTTTCAAATCGTAATGTCTCTTTGATTTTTCTTTGGCATTTTGAAGTCGCTCATTAGCTTTAGATTGGATGTTATCTAGTTTTAAGAAAAGTTCGCGCAAATAATCAACATATTTTCTTTCAGGAGGTCTCTCGTTAAAACTTGTGGGGAATACGGCTTCTCTACCAAATACTAAGGTGTACGGGACAAAACCCGTACCTTCATGGACGGCAGTATTATAAGAGAAGACGGCGAACCGGAGTTATTCGTCCCAGTTATGAGGACCTTCAAAATGACGCAAATACTCAATTAGAGTATGATGACTTCGTTCAAGGGATCCAAGACTTTGAGGATGGTAAGCAACAGATTGAATTTTCTTAATTTTGAATATTTTGAAAAAACTTTTAATAACTTCACTAGTTAAATTGGTCCCCTGGTCAGACTGAATAATTCGAGGACAGCCGTACCTAGAAATAAAATTTTCGGCCATTGCTTGAGCAATTGTTATGGAATCTATCATTTTTAAAGGAATTGCATCGGAATATTTAGAAAATACGCATTGAATTGTTCAAATGTATTGGTTTCCCCGTGGCGCTACCGGAAGTGGTCCGACGAGATCAACTTGAATTTTTTCAAATGGCTCTTTCGGTGTGTCGGTAATGATCATTGGCTTTTGCGTACCTTATTTTCTAAGAACTTTATTTCGCATGCAATTTTTACAATTTCCTAATATTCTCTCTACATCAGATTTCATATTTTTTCAAAAATATTTTTCCCTAATTCGCCAATAAGTCTTACTAATTCCCTTATGGCCACCTACCACCGATTCATAGAATTCTTTTATTATTTCGTCTTGTTGATGGATAGGAGGAAGGATAATTTCACCAGAACAAATTACTACGCGACAATCAGAATCTTTAAAATGCTGCAGAAATATTTGCTCAATTGAGAGCCAAATTATCAAATTTAGATTATGTCCCTTATCTGAATTTTTTATTACTTTAATATCTAAACTTTCCATGGCGTTTCTTAGTGCTAAAATAGCGCTAGACACATGGTTTAGGAAGATCTTATCATATTTTTTATCCTTAACAACTATACTGAAAATGTATCGATTTCTTCTCGAATATACCACGACATCGCCCAATTTTGCCTTTTCATCTTTAAATTTATCTACATCAAGTAATTGATTTTTAATTAATTCATTATTATTTTCTGATTCTAATAAACCATCGGAAGAAACAAAATGAGCAATTGGGCCCCTGCCCATAATTACTTGATCTTTTGTGTAAGAAATACAATTTTGATCTTTTATAGCTGGACTGGATTCAACATGAGTTATTTTACCCATTTTTTTCAAATTTCCTTCTGAGTTAGAGATCACCCTTTCACTATCGTCCAATTTATCTAGACGAATCCTTGGCCCTCCGTCCCATACATTCTCCGAGATAAGGCTCTTCCGTAGTTTTTCGGGCACATTCTCGTCGACTATTCCAGAATCGTTAGGGGGAAGCTCAGAGTCCGACTTAACGGCACCTGACAACCCGCCACCCGATTCCACATTTATCCCTAACATCGTGCTTAATGCATTGAAGGCCAAAGGATCCCAATCCCCACAGCTTGGAGCTATATGTTGTAACTACGTCCGCCTTGATATCGGGGTCCCTAATTGTCTGATCCAGCGGGAACCTCTTGGACGACGTTTTCTGGTTTGATTCCCGTCCCTGGGTGACCTGTGATGGAATGACACTTTTGTCATCCCTTATTTCCGAGACAAATCAACATTGTCTCGAAAAGTAAAATCACCATTACTTGTCCAAGAAAAATCACCATTGCTTACATTCATCCGCGCAAAATCAGCATTTGCCCCGACTCCAGTTTCAAGGTTCACTCCACTCAGAAACACTTGACTAAGTAATTCATTTATTTCTTCATCATTTTCATTAACAACAGCATCACCCATCTCCCGCTCAGATGACAGATGGGTATGGTCAGAGTACGCGAACTTCAGAACACGACCATCCATCAACTTTACAGGGAGGGGAGCCTCTCCCTTCTTCAGGAGGATTCCTTGACAATGCATCTGCATTTAAATTTACCTTTCCGGGTTTATAAACGATGTCGTACTTATACTCGAAAAGCTCGACACGCCATCTTGCAAGTCTTGAATTTGCATCCTTTAAATTATAGAGCCATACCAAAGGTCGATGATCAGTGACCAAGGTAAATTTACGTCCATAAATATAAGGTCGAAAATGTCTAACACCAAAGACTATTCCTAACAATTCTTTCTCGACTGTTGGGAAATTCAATTTAGCGTGTAATAGGACACGTGACGCAAAAGGTATTGGAAGATCTCGTCCTATAATTCCCTGACTCAAAACTGCTTCTAATGCATAATTCGATGCATCAGTTGTTATAATAAAAGGTTCTGTAAAATTGGGATATTGTAATATGGGCTCTGAACAAATAGCATCCCTAAGTTGTTCGAACGATTCCTGTTCTTTATTACCGAAAAGAATTTCACCGCCTCTATCTATCTAGGATCTGGTTTTACTCCGTCTTTTACTCATCTATTTATGACCTAAAAAAAATTTCGCGTTTCAAGAAATGACATTTTTCGGGCTGAAGAGTTCACCCTGCACTTCTCAAGCGCGATAATAATGCCCGAATTTTTCTATCGTGATCTTCGAAATCAGAGGCATAGACGACAATGTTATCCATATAAACAAAGAGGGCAATTCCTTGAAGACCAGTGAGAACTTGATCCATAACTCTTTGAAAAGTTGCCGGAGCATTTTTCAATCCGAAAGGCATACGAGCGAATTCCAAACGACCGTAAGGAGTGGAAAAAGCAGTTTTCTCTTGAGATTCCGGATCCATAGAAATCTGATGAAACCCTGAAGCAAGGTCCATTACCGAGAAATATTTACTTCCTCCAAGCTGGTCTAAAATATCAGTAATATTAGGAAGTGGGTAAGCATCTGCGATTGTTTTTTCATTTAGGGAACGATAATCGATAACCATCCTTCATTTTTATTTCCTTGAGCATCAGCCTTTTTGGGTACAATCCACAATGGTGAATTATAAGGCGAAACAGACGGCTGAACTATTCCTGAAGCGAGTAATTCGTCCGTCTGTCTCCTAATCTCGTCTTTATGAATATAAGGGTAACGATATTGTTTTACGTAAACCGGTTTTTCATCAGTTGTTAAAATATTGTGTCTTAAAACATTGGTAGGACCTAATTTATCCCCAGGTAATTTAAATGGATAAGAAAATTTAAAAAATATTGACAATAAGCTTCCTTTCTCTTCTTCATTTAAATCATCCATTTCTATAAATTTTTGAATTTCTAATAATCTTTGAGCTTGTTCCTTTTGTTTACCCTTTATATCCCCTTTGTGTTGAACTGGAGGAAAATGTACCTCCGGTGGTTCATACTCTTCCAGTTCAATAGCCGGTATTGTCAAATGAACATTTTCATTATTGCTATTTATCATACATAGCTTTGCAATTCCTGAGTTATTTATTACGAAACATTCTCCAGCGAAAATACCGGGACCGCAAGGAAGTCGAGGCACATAACCCTCCTTAACTAATGGATCTTTTATAATAATTTGAACTAAGGCCTTTGACCTTGCTGGTAAATTTACAGTGGCATGGGTTAAAAGTGGGAATTCTATATCTCCTAAATGAAGGCAATCATCAACAAAATTCAAAACTGCATGATGCTGTCTCAGGGCTTCAACAGCTAGAATTCTATTCTGTTGAATAGGAAAATTTTGTGAGACAACTTGAAAGGGTGTTTCTATCCCTTTTATTTTCATATTTACCTCTCCCAGGATACTAATCATTTCTGGTCCAATCCCTACCAAGTTATACATTCGTCTTTTATTTATCAAAACTCGCGGATCCAAAACCCTTTCTTTAATTAAATTTACTTTAATTTTATTAAATTTATTTCACCATTCGAGAATACTGCGTGCTGTTGGCCCGTCGTGGGTGTGGTGAGCCCACACTTGTAGTTATTTACTACAAGAAACTATCCACCTAGAAACACTACCGGAATCGGGTAGTGTCACGCCTACCCTGAAAGGGAAATGGCTTAATGGTATACTTACTTACTTACTTAATTACACTAGATCCGGTGTCTACTAACAAAGTTGCTTTATTTTTGAAAAAAAGGTTTTCTGTAGAAATCATGGGCATCAGACTCATTTCTTTGTCTGATTTGTGTTGAGGGACGATCCAGTTTGAACCGTATTCTGTTTCTGGACCGCCGAGCCTTCGTTTGGACGATCCCGTTTCCAGTTTACAGAATTTTCGCGTTTTCTTTTAAGGGATTCTCTCTCTTTGTCATGCTTTTCCCTAAGTCTACACTCCCCTAAACTATGATTCTTTAAATTGCAATATGTGCAATTCTCCCTCTCTCTCTATGTTTAACATTATTTACTAATTGTGGGCAAAATCGCCTGAAGTGCCCACATTCCTCACAATTAAAACATTGTAAACTTTCACGCTCGCAATTATTTTCGGTTTTCCAGATTTTTTTGTCCTGAACATGCGCAACCTTTTTCCTCAGAGAAAAATTTCGCTCGCTCCTATCGTAATGTTCAGGTTCGCATTTTTCTTTAACTGGATCGTGAATTCTTTTCCAAATCTTCCATTGGAGATCCGCCTGATTCGCCAATTCTATCGCTTTTTCTAAAGTACTAATTTCTTTTTCTCGAATTTGCGAATAAACATCTCTATCTAGACCTCGCAAGAAATTCCCTACACTGGTTATTCGATAAGCTTCGCATATCCCTGTTGCCTTTTCACCCGGTGTATTCTCCATAATTTGATTTGTTGATTTATTTAAAATTTGACTTACTCGCGCCCCATATTCGGGTATGGATTCTTTAGGCATTCTTTTAACGGTTGTTAAATCTTGTAACAACTGACTTGCATCCTCTTGTCGGGAATAAATTTGCTCTAAAGTTTTTAAAATTTCTTCTAAAGTTATTCCTACGCGATCTTGAATGTGGACACGGGCCTCCCCAATTATTTTAGTGATAATTAACATCGTTAAATATGAAGTTTCTTGAGGACCAAATATTGAAGCTGAAACTCGAAAATGTTCTACGGACATTTTTACTGACATATTACTTTCATCGAAAGAAGGAATAATATCCCTTACTATTTTTGAAATTTTAATCGGATCTGTCATACTAGTAAAAGATGTACTAGGAGAACGAGTATGAAGTTGTAGAGAATTATTTTGCATTCCCGAGTCTACATTTAAATTTTATTTTCAGGTATAGAATTTCCTGTGTTTAAAAAACTACCAGACGTGGAAGGAATATCTTGACTAACTGGCATTTCATCAGGCGTGTCTCCCGAGCGCAAGTTATACACATTTGTTTCTTTCGATGTGCCTCTACTTTGACCTGTTGCCTTTTTACGCGGATTAGGCATTTTTAAGTTTCAAATCTCAAGGTTTACTCGTTAAAATTTATCCTTATTACAAAATAAGATACTCAACTTAATTAATTAATAATAATAAATATGGTTAAATAATCAGATATTACTAAATTCTCAATTATTCAAATAAACGTTTACTTCGCTAATTTGCTTCGATTAAATATAACCATGAGGTTACTGAATATTTAAATTTATTTTAAGACACTCAATAATTTAAATTCAAAATTCCACATTAACTCAAAATTTCAACCTTGAGATTCAAAACTCAGTTAAATAATAGTATAGTGCTTTTTGTTTTTCTACTTACAGCTTGTTGAATTTCAACTAGTAGTTTAAGAATATTCACTCACTTAATTCTCTCTTACGTTTGTATTATTTTTTAGGAAAAATGAGGGAATTCTCTGCTGAGCACGCTGTCACCACTTCTGGAAACTCTTCTGTATTCAGTCCTTGAGATTCTAACGTAGTATTCATCTCTCAATCTCTCGCACTGACGGGTCCTGGGCCTTAAATGTAATCGTCCTAGGATTGTCCGCTAACACTCGAAACCAATTAAGGCTCCCGAACACTTGAGAATTCAAATCCTCAAGGTTTTTCAAAATATTATTAATTTTTAATTATTTCCCGCCTCGTACAGATGCATTTTTTCCATAACTGCGCAGGCTTGACCCAGTGATACTGATACTGACCTAGGTTCACGGTGCTGCAATCCCACCAAGGCTGTCACCAATTGTTACGTCCGGATTTTGCGGAAGTCAATATTATTCCGCTAGCACCAACGATGATTGGACGTAGAAGTTCCAGGGGTTCGTTGCTGACTTGATTGGCTTGAAAGCCAAAACCGCGAAACTATGTTAGAATGAATCCAGGATTTCAATTTATAAAGAAAAACAATTTGCACAATTAACGAATGATTCACAATTTTATTTATTATTATTCAACACCATTGTTTATAATTGATTTCACAGTAATTCACAACGGCGAAAAGATCAAGTTTATTTCGAAGATCAGTAATTGTTTAAATGCAGGAAGGCTTTTTTCTGACGTTTTGAACGCGCGCACCTATATTTATAAGTCTGAATCTGGTGACGTAGAAGGGCTCGCACTCGAAATGTCGTCATCAATAGCCAATCATAATTTTAGCTTTACGTCGATGTCGACATCATCCACCAATCAGCATGTGGATGATTTCACCCTCGACGCCACAAAATCGGTCAGAGCTCTGATCTAGACCGATCCAGATCGACCCAGATCAGTCCACGTCGACTTATGGATTGCGCAATATGAGTCAACCCTTTCATCCTGTTTACCACATATTTTCGGCGCCCTTCTGTCGGGACTCAATCTAGAACGGATATTCCTAATTGCTATGACTAATTCTACGACGCATTTACCTATGAGAGAGAGAGAAAGAAAATATGGATCATCACTGCATCATTTCTCGATATTTCCATGTAACCTGATTTTCCCCTCTAGTACCATCGAATTCATAATACAACCCATTAAATCTTATATTATTATTTACAGCTATTAAGTTTATTTTAGCCAATTCTTCCATGAATAAATTTATAATAATTTATTCATTATCAAACGGTCCTAAATGTTATTAACCAAATATTATTATTATTAACTAATTAAAATTAAGTTTTTCAAATGACAGAGTCGCAATCAAACAATTATTCCCCAATAAATAACCAACTGAACTATTGAGTATATTTTCATTTACTAAATAATCGACTCCTCGAATAAATTCAGATTTTCAATTTATTTCCGCGTAAAGATGGTGTCACGTGACTTTAGTAAAGTCGCACGTCGTCACAGTTTTCAGAGTTAATTCTTCCGTTGATTTATTTTGATTAAAATCAAAAGCCGTGAAAAGTGGTTTCAACACAAGAAGGACACATGATTGTAGAGAAAATGAATATTTATTTATATTTGAGTTATTATTATTAATTAATTGTTCATAATAGTTTACAACTTCAGCAATTTTATTTAAAAATATTTGAATTTACGTTTTCAAAGAAGAATCACAATTCTTGTTTTATGAATTAACATTATTAATATTAGCTTTAAATCAATTGAATGTCAGTTCTCGATTTAAACCTACTACCAGCTGAGACGAAATTATCATTAAAAGTTAAACTGAGAATGTTTTAATTTTTTTCCGGTATCTTATAATATTAATGTAGTGAATGAAAGTGGTTAAACCGGAAAAGGCCTTCACTACAAAAGTGTCGCAGGTTTTCTATTTGAAGCTGGTAGAGAGATCGACGGAGAACTGACTTTTTTCTCTTGGGGAAAAACAGACAGACTCTCGGCGAGAGCGAAGATCGTGGTGGGAGCTACCCCACGCGTTTTACTCTATCCAGTTAAAATCCAGGATAGAACAATCGTCATCACCTTTAACCGATAGTAAACTGGTCAAAGTATGAAATCCAGGCCTTCGCGGTCTCGCGAGGCCCGAACTTGTCTCCAACAAGTTCCAACACGCGACCCGCGAATCGTCCCAAGATCTCATACTTCATTAAAACCATGACAGGTTAACGAGCACCAAACTCGCGCCTTCAAACGTTCCCGCCACGACAGCGTGGCGCCGACCAACGCCGGCACCCTTTGAACTCTAGCGGCTTCCAGTCTTCGCTCTTTAGTGTATAATGACAATCTAGATCACACGTTTCTTATTTCTAATACACTCAAGCCTCCTCTAGTTTGCCGACTAATAACTAATACGCATTTCTTATATTATAATTCTCGTTGGCCATTATTGAGAGTAGGAAGATAATAATCACTCTGGAAATGTAAATAAGTTCATTGAAATCATTAGAATTATCAAAACTTTCATTAACTTGTGTTCCTCCCTTCAAGATTCGTTCGCGCCAAGATTTGAAACGCCGGCCATGTTTGTTTGGCCCCCTTAACGCCATCTATCAAAACTCAGTACGCAGGTCGACCTATGCCATTACAATCATAGTGGTGGCACTCCCATGTAGCGTTTTGAAGACTTGGCTTCAAAATCAGCTCCATCTAGCGGTTCCCCCGGACACTATAAGTCAATGAACCTACAAATCCCTGACAGCAATTCATTCCAAACTCTGTTTCCCCCAAATTCTCGTAAATATTAAATTTCGCTTAATTTCGTGTCAATAAACTTTCAAAATTATCAAAATTGATAAATATAAAAAGATTTTCCATACGTAAAATATATATTTAAATGCTAGAAGTATGATTTGTTGTAATGCAAAGGATTAATTGGCTTTTGCATTTGAGATTATGTCTTAGAATAATATTTTTTATTTCTCTAACAAAGAAATTTTTACAAACGATAAACTTGCTTGAAGAAAAAAACCTCCTAATATCTCAAAAATACTTTTATTTATATCCCTTTTTAATGTATTTGTTACTGCTTCGAAATATGAAAACAACAAAGTAACCTCAATTCAACCAAATGGTACTTTTTTTTTTAATTCAATACTTAACAATCAACCCATTTCCTTACATCAGCACGAAATAGTACACACAGTACGTATATAACAATATACACAACAGAACTTGCAGAAAATTTTATACAACAAGGTTAACACAACAAATTCAATTTGACACTTCGACTAATGTCCAACTTCGAGATTTCGAAATATTTGAAAATATTATGGTTGCACATGCGCATTGCATTCTACTGACTCTCAGCGCCACCTAGCGCTTCCCTCGCACACTAAAACGTAATGCCTTCAAAACTATACATGGGAGTGCCACCACTATGATTACAATTACTCCCCCCGCAAAGAAAAGTTGGTATACAGACGTATATCAAACTTTTACGACTGACATCTGTTTATCATCCAGTGACATGGCTAAGTGTCAGTTCCTGATTTGTAAGTGGTCACTGTGCCGAGTTGTTGTTTTTACTGACATTTTTACGAGCAAAGTGATAACTCTTAAAAGAATGGTCCTCTCCAAATTCATCTAGTTAAATAAAACTAATGCGTGAAAGAGAAAATGGAATATAACAGAAAAAGGACTTTGACCCTGAGTTTGTAAGAGTTAAATAAAATTAAGCATGTTAAAAGGTAATACGCATTTCAAACTAGATAGAGACAAAATCAAAATTTAATAATAAAAACTATTATTTTCTTCAAGTAATTATACAAACATTATTATTTATACAGATATACACAAACATGAAAAAGATAAATTTATAAGGGAACTGAAATTTCCACTCTTTCTAGGTTTAGGTAATCATCTTTAAAATTAATTCTGGTCATCCGAGTCCCGGGAAAGGCTAAGTGAGTCGGGAGAGGCTCCCCTAGAGACCGATTCTGGAAAATTCACCTCACATTCATCACTGGAAATGTCCATATTTCGAGATCGCAACTGCTGGGCCTCTGGGGAATCAATGTCGGAGATGTTCTCAAAGTCGGAATGATTAATTTCTTCATCAGCATCATCAATGTCATCCGTTCGCACCAAGGTAAACGTGTCACTATAAGTTTCATAGAGTTCCACGTAAAGAAGGGTTTGAATGGGAGGCTCATCCTCTCGAGTAGGATGGGTGTCAACCAGCCATTCGTCTTTATTATCGCCCCTGATTTTACCCTTCAAACCTACATCCACCCAGTGCCGTGTTAGGGACGGCTGATTAGATTCTTTATTACTTTTTGATGATCTCCTCGCAGAACTCGCAACCCGGCACATCTCGCAACTTCAAGACAGGTTGTCCGCAAGTATAGCACTTTTTTTGGGACAGCAAAGTAATCTAACATTAGCAAATGAACGTGTGTCCTTTTTAATTTTTCCTCTGGAAATAGAGGAGGATCCGTTTCCTCGCCAACTGTCGCAATAGTCGCGTTCTAAATTTTGATTATACTGAACTCCACATAAAATAAATCTTATCAATTTAAACTTCAACTCGAAATTCTAACTATCAATACATGATGATTAATTTTATACAAATAAAATAATAAAAAATAAATTTTTTAAATAAAATAGTTACACCTTAAACCCAAGAGGTAAATCTTGAACTAAAATTATAAATCTTCAATAAATTAAGTGTAATTTTTCAACTCTTGACTAAGTAATGCAATATTCGGCCTACAAAGGTCAATTATCAACGAAGGAATATATATATTGATCAATTTTGAAATGAACAAGGGGGGTGAATTTATCCATAACGATGAATTTTAACAACATTTAAATAAGAGGACAAAGGAAATATATTTTCAAAATTTTTTAAAACAATTCCAGTCAGAGAAAACACATTCAGGACTAAGAGTCATTTGTAATATTATTCTGAGCTTCCGTTTTCCCTATCATATTGAAGCAACGGATTGTAATAATAAAATTCGAAGGAAAAAAGAAAACTACTTACGGGTTCGGTAACGATCCTCGAGATTCTACTCAATGCCATTTTTATTTGGGGCGTATTATTTAAATTAAGGCCCATTCCTATCGATCTGAATCAATATCTCGATCGATGTTAGAGCATTAATTTATCTTTTGTGAATTCAGTAATAAATCAGTTTATAATTTGAGAAAACGTATTTTCATTTATTATATTGTATTTTCAGATGTTTTTGACAACTATAATTTAAAGGGGAAGAATTTCTTCCCTTTTGGCGGGAATTCATTTGAAATTTGAATTCATTGTTATAATTCCTCAGGTCAGGTTGCCATTCCCCCAAGATTGATCATCATGCCTCATCTTTTAGGAATATTATCAGATAAGTATATTTAATATTTAATATTTAATTATAAATTCATTAATAAGAACAAATACTTTGTGGAAAATTATTTCTTTCAGTTTTTCCTGTCCGGTTTATCCTAAAACTAGGACTACTTGAATTTCAACTAATGGTTCGTATGCTTGTCAAATAATTATTATTTAGTTTCAATTTATTTTCACTGATATTTATTAATTGAATTTAATATAAGGATTAAAAGTGATTTACTCATATTCCTTTAAAATAATTAAATCTAATTGAACATTAAATCAATTAAAAACTATTTCAATTTGATTAACGCCTTTTATTTTGTTTTGTTTAGTTGATTAATTTAATTAACGAATTCACTAAATTAATCAATTTTATTCAAAATTAATATAAGTATCTTGAACTCCTCATAATAGGTATTCCATTTTTAATTCTATGTTTTTACATATCTTTTGGGGTGATTTAAGAAAATAATTTGGTAATTTGGAAAGTAATTTGGTCGAATTTCGATAAGAGCATTCCTGTCCCATAACAATTTTTTTATGATGAATGGACCATAGAAATAAGGGCTGAATTTCTCATTTTCTCGAACCTCCTTTTTTATATATACTTGAGCTCCTTCTTTAAAGAATTTAGGGTCAGATTTTTTATCGTAATATTGTTTTGCCTTTTCTTTAACAATCTTGAGCCTTTCAAAAGCCTGAGAATCGATGTTATCCAACTTCGAAAAGAGTTCTTTCAAGTGATCGCAATAGGTGCGGTCTGGAAGTCCAGATGGAAAACTAGTGGGAAAATATGCCTCTTTCCAGAAGATCAACGTATAAGGAGCATATCCGGTGGATTCGTGAACATTGATGTTATAGGAAAACACAGCGAATCTCAGCCAATCATCCCAGTCCCTAGCTCCCTCGAATAATCTAATATATTCGATGGGAGATTGATGACTTCTCTCTAAGGAACCAAGGCTTTGTGGATGGTAAGCAGAAGATTGTATTTTCGGATTTTAAAGATTCGACAAAGTGTTTTGAGTACCCTACTGATTAAGTTTCGTCCCTGGTCCGTGTGAATAGTTTTGGGGGCCCCATACCTGGCAATGAATTCCTTGGCAAGTGCACGAGCAATTGTAATAGAGTCGGTATCCTTGAGAGCAAGTGCATCCGAATACTTAGAGAAATTGCACTAAATAGACAAGATATGAGTATTTCCTTTGGGGGTAGTGGGAAGTGGTCCCACTAAATCCAGCTGGATTTTTTCAAACGGTTCCTTGGGGGTATCTGTTATGATCATCAGCATGCGAGTTTCCCTCCGAACTAACTTATTTCTTTGACAATTTTTACATTGTCCAACAATTCGTTTACAATCTTCTTTCATATTTTCCCAATAGAAATTTGATCTAATAGCCCAATAAGTTTTAGAGGTTCCTTTATGTCCTCCCGCAATTGACTCGTGGTACTCTTTAATTATTCCCTCCCTTTCAGTTTTATCAGGAATAATTATTTCGCCAGTACAAATCATTGCGGTTAGACCCGATCCTTTAAAATGCTGTCTAATAATTTGCTCAAAGGTGGTCAGCTTAATTCTGGGAGATTATTTCCTGTCTTGGAGATTTGTACGCTGGTCACGCCCAGGGTCTCCATGGCTTTCCTCAGAGCAAGAACAGAGGCTGATAAGTTGTTTATGAGCAACTGTTCAGCTTGTTGATTATGAACCATCAAACTGAAAACATACCTTCCTCTCTTATTGAAGGTTATTACTTCCCCAAGATTGACAACCTCAACACGAAAATCTTCAGGTGAAAACAGTCCGACCCTTATTAATTCATCATTAATTTCAGACTGTAAGGATCCGTTAAGCGAGGCGAAATGAGCTATTGGTCCCTTCCCCATCCATAACTTATCTTTGCTGTAAATAATACAGGTCTCGATCAAAGTAAAAACTTGAGCTATTCTAATACCACTCTGGAGTCTCTCACCGGGATCCAAGATCCTCTTTTCAGTCACACAGCCTACAGCCACAATAGATCCCTCATCGGACTCAATTAAGATTCTCTTCTCAGGCACACAGCCACCGGGCACAATATGTCACTCATCGGAATCAATTAAGATTCTCTTCTCAGGCACACAGCGCTCAGGCACCACGCCCGAACCACAGACACCTGATTTTTCTTGGCTAGCACTTTCCAGAGACTCCAGAATCTCATTTTCTCTAAACATTCGAAAAGGGGTTTCAGTCCAATCTACCTCTTTAGCAACTAGATTCGTTTCTTTTTCTGTTTGAGCTGAGATACAGAAGACATGTTCGCGATCTGCAGTTATCGGAACAAGTTTCTCGTCAATCAGCTCAAGAGGTTGAAAGTCTTCCAACTTGCCGATAGGATTTCTTGACAACGCATCTGCGTTACTATTTATTTTTCCGGGTTTATACACGACCACAAAGCTAAACTCGCCCAGCTTGACCTTCCACCTCCTGAGTCTGGAAACAGGGTCCTTTAAATTAAAAAGCCACACCAGGGGTCGGTAGTCTGTTACCAAAGTGAAACGCCTTCCATATAGATAAGGCCTAAAATGAAGGATACAAAAAACAGCTGCTAACAATTATTTCTCAATTGTAGAATAATTCAACTCAGCCTTGTTGAAAGTTCTTGAAGCGAAGGCTATTGGCAAATCTTTGCCAATTTCACCCTGGCTAAGTACTCCAGCTACAGCATAATTGGAAGCATCTGTTGTTAAGAGAAAAGGCTTAGCAAAGTCAGGATACTGGAGGATGGATTCTGAACAAATTATGTCCCTTAAAATTTCGGAAGCTCTTTGTTCAGCATCTGTCCAAATAAAACGGACTTTATCTTTGAGTAAGTATGTCAATGGTTTTGCAGTCTTAGCAAAGTTAGGGATGAATTTCCTGTAATATCCTATTAACCCTAAGAACTGTTTAATATTTTTCTTGGTTTTTGGTACTGGAAATTCTTTGACAGCGCTAATTTTACGTGGGTCGGATTTTACTCCTTTTGGCGTAATTATATGACCAAGGTAAACAATTTCTTTTTTTTCTTTCCGGCTATTGGATCTTCATCTTCACCCTTAAATCTGAATTTACTGTTATTTCGTGACTCAAAATTTTCCTTAAAAAAGTTTGGTTTGTGCTCGCTTTTTGTTTCGTCACATTTTTTCTTTGCTCGACATTCACTAATCATGTGTCCATTTTTGTAACAATAAAAACTACGCGACATCTTCCTTCTCTCAATGAATTGTCTTGTTCTTACGTTAGGACAACTTGTCCTATAATGGCCCATTTCTTGACATAGAAAACACTGGACCTTACTTAAATCAGGTTTTTTTCGCTTGACAACTTTTCTAGATCTATCTTCAGCAGAGAAATGCACAATTCGTTTTTGATTTACATTTCCGTGAAGATTATTTCTAACCGTACTTACTGGTTCAGGTTCAGATTTATTGTGGACCTTATCCCAGCTCTTGAGTTGCAAGTCAACCTGATTCGTAAGGGAAATAGCTTGGTCTAAAGTCGCGATTTCTTTATCATGGATTTGCAAATAATTATCTCGATCAAGACCCCTCAAAAAATGATTCATTGACGTTAGTTTATAGGCTTCACAAATGCCAACTCCACCATCTCCCGGCGTAGTTTTAAGTACTTGGATAATTAATCTGTTCAAAATTTGACTGACTCGAGCCCCGTATTCTGAGATAGTTTCATATAATTTATTTTTATAACGATCCATAGTTCCTGAGCTAATTGACTGACATATTCTTGTCGGGAATAAAGCTGATTTAATATTTTTAAAATTCCATCCAGGTCAGTTCCAAATCTATCCTGAATGTGAACTCTAGCTTCACCAGTAATTTTTTTAAATGAAGAGTGTCAGATATGGCAATTCTCTCAAATTTATTAAAGATTTTGCGGCTTCACAAATGTTCAATAAACATTTTAACTGACATATTTTTCCCATTGAATTCAGGAATCAAATCACGTACGATTTTTGAAATTCTTTCAGGATTCTGTGTTCCCGCCAACGAAATACCCGAACCACTTTCGGAAAAATAATCTTGAACTGAAGTTTCATGACGAACTAGTTCATGGTTGATAAACGGATCATTCGGAATACCGCGATCATTCAGGAACGAGTCAACGCCCGGAGAGCCGACGGAACGGTCCCTAAATAGCAGATCAGGGGAACTTGCAACTTCTGAGGCTCTACTATTAAATGGAACGTTAGGGGCCCTAGAGGGCCCAGTCTGAGGATCCTGATCTCTCATAGTGCGAACTTCATTATCGATCCTTGGAGGATTTTGTGAACTCCTGGTTCTCATCGTTCGCTTATCTTTAACCTTAGTTCTATGCATTTTTATCAACGTTTCAGGTTTCAAGGATAATTATAATATTAGAATTGTCATATATATTTATATATTTTTTTTCAACCAGGTAAATTATAATATCCTGTGTTATTTATTGATTATAATGTTCGAAGTTAAAGCAATTTAAATTTAAATCGATACTCATTCCTTTTTAGAGCATTATATATGATTTGAATAATTAATCGTGAGACTTATAATTAATATAATAAAATAAATTCGATGCCAAAAATCGTAATTTAAGATTATTTGAGGGAATTTAAAATAAATTACCATTTAACTAAATTTACCTCATTTCAAATTAATCTCTTGAAACCTGAGCTCACAAACATTATTTTCTAATTTACTACTTGTCGTTCGGCTCTACAGTTATTGAGGCTCGCTCGTCATTCAGCATTCGATTAATCCAATTTTGCACTTCACTATTTAGCCAAATTCACTTCACTGTTCATTGCACTTCACTACGGAGGGTTTCCTTGCAGATTTTTCAGAAGGCCCTTCTGCACAGTTCCAGTGAGTTCCTAGCCGGGGGGACCAGACATCCTTCAGTCCCTCGGTGCGTCACCCTTTACGGGCCGTCCAACGGTGCCGGTACCCTTCACGAGTTTTTTTTTCTTTTCCTATATGGAGGACCGCTAGTCTATTTTGTTGAAGTTCCAATTGAACCTCATAATGATTCTCTTTGACCTTGATTTTACAAAGTTGGAATTCAGGCTCGTAATCATAATCGAAGTCACTATCCGGGTTGAAATTGGTAGGTTCGACGAACTAGCGTATTCCAATGCTCGTAGGAAAATAAATTTCCCAGCGGTCTGTAAAACTGATCCAGGCCGATGGTTGCCAAATTCAAGAATTTGAATCCAAGATGAGATTGATCAATTCTATTTCCTCGGTGGTTAGCGACATTTCATTTCAGCAGTTTGAATTTTAATGATCAGGGAAAAATCCAGTTCTGGTAAGACACCGACCTTGAATTTCAAATCTGAATTCTGGTCCGGTGACCCACTTTTCGTACGGCACAACGGAAATGCCCTACCGACTGCGCCAATTGTAATGGCCACCAGCGCTGGAATCGAATTTCTTCTCCTGTAGAATTCTCAGCTTGGCTGCCATTGGTTGTTATAGTTAATTCTTCCGTTGATTTATTTTTATTAAAATCAAAAGCCGTGAAAAGTGGTTTCAACACAATAAAGACACATGATTGTAGAGAAACTCAATATTTATTTATATTTGAGTTATTATTATTAATTAATTGTTTATAATAGTTTACAACTTCAGCAATTTTATTTAACAATATTTGAATTTACGTTTTCAAAGAAGAATCACAATTCTTGTTTTATTAATAAACATTATTAATATTAATGTTAAATCAATTGAATGTCAGTTCTCGATTTAAACCTACTACCAGCTGAGACGAAATTATCATTAAAAGTTAAACTCAAAATCTTCGCACCAAAAATATTCTAAGTGCGAACTCAGATTTATTCAAAAATCTTCTAAGTCCACAATCTTTAAAAGTGTCGCAGGTTTTTTCTTTGAAGCTGGTAGAGAGATCGACGGAGAACTGACTTTTTTCTCTCGGGGAAAAACAGACAGACCCTCCAGTTAAAATCCAGGATAGAAAAATCGTCATCACCGTTAACCGATAGTAAAATAGGTCAAAGTATGAAATCCACGCCTCCGCGGTCTCGCGAGGCCCGAACTTGTTTTCAACAAGTTCCAAGACGCGACCCACGAATCGTCCCAAGACCTCATACTTCATTAAAACCATGACAGGTTAACGAGCACCAAACTCGCGCCTTCAAACGTTCCCGCCACGACAGCGTGGCGCCGACCAACGCCGGCACCCTTTGAACTCTAGCGGCTTCCAGTCTTCGCTCTTTAGTGTATAATCACAATCTAGATCACACGTTTCTTATTTCTAATACACTTAAACCTCCTCTAGTTTGCCGACTAATAACTAATACGCATTTCTTATATTATAATTCTCGTTTGCCATTATTGAGAGTAGGAAGATAACAGTTACTCTTGAAATTTAAATAATTTCTCAAGCATTATTAAATTCTGATCGAATTTCCCCAAATTAATTGCGTTTCATTGAATTCATTAAAATTATCAAAACTTTCATTAACTTGTGTTCGTCCCTTCAAGATTCGTTCGCGCCAAGATTTGAAACGCCGGCCATGTTTGTTTGGCCTCCTCAACGCCATCTATCAAAACTTGGTACGCAGGTCGACCTATGCCATTACAAATATTTCTACCACCAAAACAAAAGAGAACTTTGTTAATGTTATAAACCTATGATTCTGAGTGGAATCCTTTTTTTCAGTTTACATTTTCCACTCAGAATCCTCAAGTATAAATCAGAAAAGGGTTTAACCCTAATAGCACGGAACGTTCATGGAACGTTCCGCGGGCACCTTCGGAACGTTCCAGGAATGTTTCCAGAACGTCTAAAATGTCCGCCCCTTGGGGACGTTCAAGTGGAACGTTCCACTGGGTCCTGAGGGGAACCTTCCATTATTGTTATATTTAAGAACAATTATCTTGTAAACCGTAAGAGATAGGTAAGAATGGATGTCATTTTTGAGTTCTGGGTACCACATATACTACACTATAATATGATATCCGTATCATAAACTGACATCAACTTACGTGATATTTATTGATAATAATAACAATAACGATAATTTATGTTTGGAACGTTCCCGAGGAGCGGACATTTTACACGTTCCGCTGGAACGTTCCGAAGGTGCCCGTGGAACGTTCCCTGAACGTTCCGTGCTATTAGGGAAGTTTATGGAGTGGTTTCACCGAATCCGAGCGCCCTCTGCCATTTGCGGGGCTTCCGGAATATGGGCTTCAGGAATTATGGAATTGGGCTGTCCATTGAAGGGTTCACTTCTACCTCCTTCTCTTTGAATCGTGTCAGCTTCCTTCATCCGCCAACGCGGCGATCTGCGAGCGCCAGTCGTTAGGTCGGAAGAGGACAGACTATCGGAATACTCCTTCCCTCACAGTCGGATCGAATATGGGGCGATTAGTATTGTGACGACGTGCGACTTTTCTAAAGGCACGTGACTCTATTTTCACGCGGGAATAAAGTCAGATTTTGAATTTATTCATGGAGTCTATTATTTAGTACATAAAAGCATTCAATAGTTAAATTGCTTATTTATTGGGGAATAATTATTTGATTTTGACTCCGCCATTTGAAAAACTGAATTTTCATTTGTTAATAATGCAATATTGGTTAATAGCATTTAGGATCGTTTGATAATGAATAAATTATTATAAATTTATTTATAAAAGAATTGGTTTGAATAAACTAAATGACTATAAATAATAATATAAAATTTAATAAGTTATATTATAAATTCGATAGTACCATAGGGGAAAATCAGGTCACATTAAAATATCGAGAAATGGTGCAATGGTGATGCATGTTTTTCTCACTCTCTCTCTCTCTCTTGTAGGTAAATGCGTATTAGAATTAGTCATAGCAATTAAGAATATCCGTTCTAGATTAAGTCCCGACAGAAGGGTGCCGAAAATATGTGGTAAACAGGATGAAAGGGTCGATTAATATTGTGCAATACATAAGTCGACGTGGACTGATCTGGATCGGTCTAGATCAGAGCTCTGACCTATTTTGTGGCGTCAAGGGTGAAATCATTCACATGCTGATTGGTGGATGATGTCGACATCGACGTAAAACTGGAATTACGATTGGCTATTAATGACGACATTTCGAATGCGAGCCCTTCTACGTCATCAGGTTGAAACTTATAAATATAGGCACGCGCGTTCAAAACGTCAGAAAAAAAGCCTTCCTGCATTTAAGCAATTACTGATCGTCGAAATAAAACTTTATCTTTTCGCCGTTGTAAATTACTGTTGAATCAATTATAAACAATGTTGTTGAATAATAATAAATAAAACTGTGAATCATTCGTTGATTCTGTAAATTGTTTTTCTTTATAAATTCAAATCCTGGATTCATTCTAACATGGTTTCGCGGTTTTGGCTTTCAAGCCAAAACCAATTGGTGGCAGCGGTGGGATTGCAGCACCGTGAACCTAGGTCAGTATCAGTGTCACTGGATCAAGCCTGCGCAGTCATGGAAAAAATGAATCTGTACGAGGCGGGAAATAATGAAAAATTAAAAATATTTTGAAAAACCTTGAGAATTTGAATTCTCAAGTGTTCGGGCGCCTTAATTGATTTCGAGTGTTGGTGGATAATCTTGGGACGATTACATTTAAGGCCCAGGACCCGTCAGTGCGAGAGGTGGAAAGAGGTTTAGACAAGGCACGTATCGGAAGCAGAGTCACCGGGCTCGTGAAGGGTTACGGCAACGAGGGACCCGCCCGGCAAGGGTTGTGGCAACGTGGGACCGGCCCGCAAGAAGGTTACGGCAACGAGCGATCAGGATCTTGGACTCGTCAAAACTCTGTAAACAGGACCAATTCTCCGATCAATACTACGTTGGAATCTCAAGTACTGAATACAGAAGAGTTTCCAGAAGTGGTGACAGCGTGCTCAGCAGAGAATTCTCTCATTTTTCCTAAAAAATAATAGAAGCGTCAGAGAGAATTAAGTGAGTGAATATTCTTAAACTACTAGTTGAAATTCAACAAACTGTAATTAGAAAAACAAAAAAGACTATACTATTATTTAACTGTGTTTTGAATTTCAAGGTTGAAATTTTGAGTTAATGTGGAATTTTGAATTTAAATTATTGAGCATCTTAAAATAAATTTAAATATTCAGTAATCTCATGGTTATATTTAATCGAAGCAAATTAGCGAAGTAAACGTTTATTTGAATAATTGAGAATTTAGTAATATCTGATTATTTAACCATATTTATTATTATTAATTGTTCAAGTTGAGTATCTTATTTTGTAATAAGGATAAATTTTAACGAGTATACCTTGAGATTTGAAACTTAAAAATGCCTAATCCCCGTAAAAAGGCAACAGGTCAAAGTAGAGGCACGAGACCACGAATTGGCAAAGATAAAGGGCCAATTGTGAACATCGATGAAACAAATGTGTATAACTTGCGCTCAGGAGACACGCCTGATGAAATGCCAGTTAGCCAAGAAATTCCTTCCACGTCTGGTAGTTTTTGAAACACAGGAAATTCCATACCTGCAAATCAAAATTTAAATGCAGACTCGGAAATGCAACATAATTCTCTGCAACTTTATAGTCGCTCTCCTAGTACATCTTTTACCAGTATGACAGATCCGATTGAAATTTCAAAAATAGTAAGGGATATTATTCCTTCTTTTGATGGGAGTAACATGTCAATAAAAATGTTCGCAGAACATTGTCGAGTTTCAGCTGCAATGGTTAGTCCTCAAGAAACTTCGTATCTAACAATGTCAATTAAAACCAAAATAATTGGGGAGGCTCGTGTTCATGTTCAAGATCGCGTAGGAATAACTTTAGAAGAAATTTTAAAAACTTTAGAGCAAATTTATTCCCCACAGGAGGATGCAAGTCAGTTATTACAAGATTTAACAAACATTAAAAGAATGCCTAACGAATCTATACCTGAATATGGGGCGCGAGCAAGTCAAATTTTAAATAAATTAACAAATCAAATTATGGAGAATACACCGGTTGAAAAGGCAACAGGGATATGCGAAACTTATCGAATAACCAGTGTAGGGAATTTCTTGCGAGGTCTAGATAGAGATGTTTATTCGCAAATTCAAGAAAAAGAAATTATTACATCAGAAAAAGCGATAGCACTGGCGAATCAGGCGGATCTCCAATGGAAGAGTTGGAAAAGAATTCACGAGCCAACTAAAGAAAAATGCGAACCTGAACCCTACGATAGGAGCGAGCGAAATTTTACTCTGAGGAAAAAGGTTGCGCATATACAGGACAAAAAAATCTGGAAAACCGGAAATAATTTCGAGCGTGAGAGTTTACAGTGTTTTAATTGTAAGGAATATGGGCACATTAGGGGATTTTGCCCACAATTAGTAAATAATGTTAAAGATCGAGAGAGGGAGAATTGCACATATTGCTATTTAAAGAATCATAGTTTAGGGGAGTGTAGACTTAGGGAAAAGCATGGCAAAGAGAGAGAATCCCTTAAAAGAAAACGCGGAAATTCTTTAAACTGGAAACCGGATCGCCCAAACGAAGGTTCGGCGGTCCAGAAACAGAATTCGGTTCAAACCGGATTGTCCTTCAACTCAAATCAGACAAAGAAATGAGTCTGATGCCAATGATTTCTTTAGAAAACCTTTTTTTCAAAAATAAAGCAACTTTATTAGTACACACCGGATCTAGTGTAAATTTGATTTAAGAAAGGGTTTTGGATCCGCGAGTATGCATAAATAAAAGACGAATATATAACTTGGTAGGGATTGGACCAGAAATGATTAATACCCTGGGAGAGGTAAAAATACAAATAAAAGGGATAGAAACACCCTTTCAAGTTGTCTCACAAAATGTTCCTATTCAACAGAATGGAATTTTAGGTGTTGAAGCCCTGAGACAGCATTATGCAGTTTTGAATTTTGTTGATGATTGCCTTCATTTAGGAGATATAGAATTCCCGCTTTTAACCCATGCCACTGTAACTTTACCAGCAAGGTCAAAGGCCTTAGTTCAAATTATTATAAAAAGTGCATTAGTTGAGGAGGGTTATGTGCCTCGACTTTCTTGCGGTCCCGGTATTTTTGCTGGAGAATGTCTAGTAACAAATAACTCAGGAATTGAAAAAATATTTATGATAAATAGCAACAATGAAAATGTTCATTTAACAATACCGGCTATTGAACTGGAAGAGTATGAACTACCGGAGGTACATTGTCCTCCAGTTCAACACAAAGGGGATATAAAGGGTAAACAAAAGGAATAAGCTCAAAGATTATTAGAAATTCAAAAATTTATAAAAATGGATGATTTAAATGAAAAAGAGAAAGAAAGCTTATTGTCAATGTTCTTTAAATTTTCTTATCAATTTAAATTACCTGGGGATAAATTAGGTGCTACAGATGTTTTAAAACACAATATTTCAACAACTGATGAAAAACTGGCTCACGTAAAACAATACCGCTACCCTCATATTCATAAAGACGAGATTAGGAGACAGACAGACGAATTGCTCGCTTTTGGAATAGTTCCTAGGATCCTAGGAAGATAAAAGCGGTAAAATTCTTTCCGATGCCTAAAACAAAGAAAAATATTAAACAATTTTTAGGGTTAGTCGGATATTATAGGCGATTCATTTCAGAATTTGCCAAAATATCGAAACCTTTAACACATTTGCTAAAGAAAGATACTTCATTTCAGTGGGCCAATAAAGAACAGGAAGTCTTCGAACAACTTAGGGATGCTATTTGTTCAGAGCCCATATTACAATATCCCAATTTTACAGAACCCTTTATTATAACAACTGATGCATCGAATTATGCCTTAGGAGCAGTTTTCAGTCAGGGAACTATAGGACGAGATCTTCCAATATCTTTTGCGTCACGAGTCTTATTACATGCTGAATTGAATTACCCAACACCCAACAGCCAAGAAAGAATTATTAGGAATAGTCTTTGGTGTTAGACATTTTCTACCTTATATTTATGGACGTGAATTTACCTTGGTCACTGATCATCGACCTTTGGTATGGCTCTATAAATTAAAGGATGCAAATTCAAGACTTGCAAGATGGCGTATCGAGCTTTTTGAATATGAATACGACATCGTTTATAAACCCGGAAAAGTAAATTTAAATGCAGATGCATTGTCAAGGAATGCTCCTGAATATAAGGGACAGGCTCCCCTCCCTGTAAATTTGGTGGATGGTCGTGTTCTGAAGTCCACGTACTCTGACCATACCCGTCTGTCATCTGAGCAGGAGATGAGTGATGCTGTTGTTAATGAAAATGATCAAGAAATGAATGAATTTCTTGGTCGAGTATTTCTGAGTGGATTGAACCCTGAAACTGGAGTCGGGGCAAATGTTTATTTTGCCCGGATGAATGTAAGCAATGGTGATTTTGCTTGGACAAGTAATGGTGTTTTTACTTGTTGAAACAATGTTGATTTGTCTCGGAAAAAAAGGAATGACGAAAGTGCCATTCCACCACAGGTCACCCAGGGACGGGAATCAAACCGAACATCGTCGTTCACGAGGCTCCCGCTGGGTCCCACGATTAGGGACCCCGAATATCTGGACGGAGGCAGTAACCAATCTAGCTCCAACTGGTGGGGATTGGGATTCTTTGGCCTTCAATGCATTAAGAAGATGTTAGGGATATTTGCGGAATCGGATGGCACAATACCACGCCAGGAGGGTGCTGTTACGACGGCCATAGTGTCTCTCCGTATCGATTCCGGTCTAGTCGACGAGCATGTGCCCGAAAAACTACCGAAGAGCCTTATCTCCGAGATTCGTCAAGGATTCGTCTAGATAAATGGGACGATAGTGAAAGGGTGATCTCTAACTCAGAAAGGAATTTTGGAAAAATGGGTAAAATAACTTATGTTGAATCCAGTCCCGCTATTAAAGCTGAAAATTCTGTTTCTTATATAAAAGATAAAGTAATCATAGGCAAAGGCCCAATTTCTCATTTTGTTTCTTCCGACGGGTTGTTAGAATCGGAAAATAATGAAGAGTTAATTAAAAAATCAATTATTTGATGTAGATAAATTTAAATATGAAAAGGCAAAATTGGGCGATGTCGTGGTGTATTCGAGAAGAGGTCGATACATTTTCAGTAGGGTTATAATGGATAAAAAGGATGATACAATCTTTCTAAACCATGTGCCTAGCGCTATTTTAGCACTAAGAAATGCCATGGAAAATTTGGGTACCAAAGTATTCAAAATTTCTGATAAGGGCCACAACTTGAATTTCGTAACTTGGCTCTCAATTGAGCAAATATTTCAACAACATTTTAAAAATTCTGGTCTTCACGTGGTGATTTGTTCTGGTGAAATTATTATTCCTCCTATTCATCAACAGGATGAAATAATAAAGGAATTTCATGAATCCGTGGCTGGTGGTCATAAAGGAATCAATAAAACTTATTGGCGTATTAGGGAAAAGTACTTTTGGAAAAATATGAAGTCGGATATAGAGAGAATATTAGTAAATTGTAAAAATTGCATGCGAAATAAGGTACTTAGGAAGGGTACGCGAATGCCAATGATCATTACCGGCACACCGAGAGAGCCATTTGAAAAAATTCAAATTGATCTCGTCGGACCACTTCCGGTAAGGCCGCGGGGAAATCAATATATTTTAACAATCCAATGTGTGTTTTCAAAATATTCCGATGCAATTCGTTTGTAAATGACAGATTCCGTAACTATTGCTCAAGCAATAGCCGAAAACTTTATATCAAGATATGGTTGCCCTCGAATCATACAGTCGGATCAGGGAACAAATTTGACGAGTAAGGTTATTCAGAATTTTTGCAAAATATTTAAAATCAAGAAAATTCAATCTGTGGGACGAATGGCTCCGGTTGGCCGTCTTCTCTTATAATACTGCCGTCCAGGAAGGTACGGGTTTTGCCCCGTACACCTTAGTATTTTGTAGAGAAGCCGTATTCCCCACAAGTTTTGACGAGAGACCTCCTGAAAGAACATATGTTGATTATTTGCGCGAACTTTTCTTAAAACTAGATAACGTACAATCTAAAGCTAACGAGCGACTCCAAAATGCCAAAGAAAAATCAAAGAGACATTACGATTTGAAAGCAAATCCTAAACATTGTAACCCTTTCTAGTCCAGTGGGACACATATGTCCCAGTAGCGTGTTTAAAAATCCATAACTCCGTGAAAAATTTAGATATCTTCATTTTTTTTCGGCATGAGCTTGAGAAAATCATTCAACAAACGTAAAAA
>CAKNYM010052324.1:137157-161298 GCA_932195095.1 Andricus curvator | reverse complement strand
CACAAACTAACAATTGTGAAGTTGATACAGTAATGGTGAAGACTCATGATTAATATATGGTGCACCATTAACTGTTAAACCTAGTGTACTTTATTTCAAATGAATTCCTTTTAATGGTTTCCGTTTCAACGAATCAACGGCAACAACGATACCTCCCGTTCTGATGTCCAAACAGCGAGCAGAGAATTATTGACAGGAAAGCTAGGTCAAAAATTATCAGGTCCCTGATTGGACATCAGAACGGGATCGTTGTTGCCGTTGATTCGTTGAAACGAAAACTATTAAGAGGAATTTATTTGAAATAAAGTACACTAGATTTAACAGTTAATGGTTCACAATTTATTAATAATGAGTCTTCACCATTACTGTATCAACTTCACAAATTGTTATTTTCGTGGTTAAAAAAAATAGCAATCGTTTATAATTGTTTATAACGCGGCGTCTAGCTTCACGTTTCACAAATAGGCTTATTTTGAACTGTTCATGTAAACATTAGTTTCAAATGAATTTCCTAAGTCCAAGCTTGATCAGAAAAATTCTAAGTCCAAAAAACCTAATTTTACAATATTGAGTGTCGCAGGTTTAGTATTTAAAATGCGGTTCGGAGATACAAAAATCTGGCGTTTTTCCGTTGTGCGCGCCTTTTTATAAACTATATTTTGGGCGGAGTAATATCCGACATTACGTTTTCAGCCAATCAAATCGCTGACGTCATTAAATGTAATAGTCATTTCACCAATTAGAAATTAGGCCGCATGGCTCCGCTCATTAGATTTAAAACGCAATGTGACTCATTCGTTGATTGAAATTTCTAAACAACTTTGGTCCAAAGTCAAAATTGTGACCGGATGTTTACAATATGATTTCCTGTCGAAAGCTGTTCTAAGGCACGTTCTGATACTAAAAATAGCTCAATGAGTCATCCTTAGGAATGCTAAGAATCTAACCTATTTCTCATTGCGTAGTAGTTTATAAGTATTTTCCTGATATCGAATTAAATCCATAATTCTAATTCTTTCTATTATTTCAGGACAGAAAGAGAGAGTATTAAATAAGAAGTATTACTTCTAAATTGTTCCTATTCTTTATTTTTAAGTTATAGTTATTAGTTCAACTTTAAATTCTTATTTTAATTTGAACCAACATCGATAAATCGAATTGACACCTCGCTAGTCGATACTAGTTTCCGAGATACACTTCGTGTAACTAAACGTATATATTTTGCGGGCTCTAAGACCCCAAAATCTATAACGTTACACCTCTCCGCCTAATTAAAAGGCTGCTACAGGGTGGAGACAGCCTTTTTCTCGATTGTCATTCGTGTTCATGAGTGTGAACACTAATAAAGAGATTACCCTTCAAACCCAAGTTCTGACGATTTCTAAACATTTTCCCACAAATGCTGACTTTTCCTGACGATTTCCGTCGAGAAACGTAACAAAAGTGGTCAGAAATGGCCAGCAGTCAAGACTTTTTTTCTGATGATTCGTGATTTTTTTTTTAGTAAGAAATGTTCATCTTGACGATAAACAAAACTTTATAGATTATATACAATAATGCTAAAAACTAGTTTAATTTAGAAAAATATGCGCGAACAATTTTTAAATCTTTAAATTTTCAATTACCCGCATTTTAACAATTAAACTGCACACCTCAAAATAATTACGTAAGCTACACCGTGGGTGTTTGACACCCACTTAACATTGTATACCTCAAAGTAATTACGTAAGCTACACCGTGGGTGTTTGACACCGAGATGTTTAAACTTGTATAACTAAGCCGGATTTCAATATTTTCTAACGAAATTTTAATGGGATGTAGAATTATACGTTTTTTTAAAATCCCGTTGGTTTTATAACAATATAATTTGGTAAAAACTGGATTTAAAAAAAAAATCGAAAAAATTAGTTTTTTCATTAAAAAAATGTATATGATGCGTAATTTTTAATATTTTGACCTACAAATTTAATGGGATACTCTTGAAACAGTATACTTTTAGAAAAAAATAAGCTCAAAGTTGTTCTGGGTGTTTGGCACCCACAGTGCAGTTTAAGGGTTAATGATCATTTCAATACATTTTTCATTTACAAACACCTTCCAAAACTTAATCCCAATGAAAAATATGCAACATAGCAATTTTTATTTCACTCTTTATAGTTTTACACAGAGAAACCTAATTATTTATAAAAGTATAATATAAGATACCAACTAAAGTTTTCCATATTTTTCACTCGTTTTCCATTATGTGGAGAATTTAAGTGCACAGCGATAAATATAAACAAAGAGATAAGTAGAGTTTCAAATTTCGCACTGTCTTAAGCTAAGGTTTGAGGTTATGTTTCCCATATTTCTAATTTTGTTGGTACAATTTAATACTTTTGCGGTCAGATACAATTCAAATTGAACTTCTAGACAAATTAATTATTATTCTATTCGCGAAACATCGCTTCAAAACTTATTATCACTTTGAAAAATCAGTTTTACCGACTTTTTTCATCTTTTACCGTCATGACGGTAATTACCGAGAATACCGCGCATTACCACAGTCACGTTGGTCAGGCCCCATCACTACATGGTGGGGGAAAAGAACCCAACTTTCCGGAATATCATTCACAGGTAAAAATTTCAATTACTAACTTTCAAACTTGTTATTTTTATTCGAAAATAATTTAAACAATTTCCTTTTCAAATTTTGTTATTGCTTTCCTTTTCTTTTAAACTTGTTTTGATTCACATAACCTCAATACGAAACTGACAGGTGTGCGCTCACTCCCCACATTTTTTCAAAATTCTCTATATTCATAGGGAGAATTTTCACTATTAACGTGTGAAATAAGATTGAAAATTTATGAACAATTTTATTCATGTCCTCAGAATGTGACTTTTTAAAGTATAAAAGGTATTATATTAAATACCAAAAATTCTTGCCTTATAGGTTATTTTGCCCGCGAAATCCTTTTGAATTTAAATATAACAACTCAATTTAAGTAGAAATATTTATCAAGATTTAAGACAGGAAAAATAGTAATAAAATATTTTTAATATAACATTACATGTTATATTATATGAGTAATAAATAAAAGAATTTCTTCCAGAATCACCAGGAGTAGTGATTTTAGCTGTATTTAAAATTCGTTCTGGAATTTTGTTGTCAGATAAGTATTTAATAATTCATATATTATATTCTATGAAATTATTAATTTGTAATTACTTTTCTTTGTTTTTAAACTTGTTCAAAACTTTTTTTTAGGTTATTTGGGTCTGCAGATAACGGTTGACCAAGGAATTAAGCTATAGCACTTTATAGCTCTTCATCAGTAATTCTGGGAGTGTCCCTTTTTTTATAAGGAATACATTAGCAAGGTAAACAACTAATTACATACATATGTACATATTCTCCTTTTTTTTAATTCTATATGCACCCTTTTTTTTTTAACCAAAGTGAAGAGTTTTCATTTCGTATTGACGTTTAATAGCTTTTAGATATCTCACCTCTTTTTTATTTTATCATGAAAAATGTGATATATACTCTATAAGAAAAGAAGTAAGATTTCTAAAACCGACGTTTCGACGAATGTTACTATTCACCTAAGTTGCATAATTTTAGTTTTAATTTTCATTACGATTATCATGTACATAATATTTTTGTTAAAATTTTAGTACTAGTTCATTTCGATTTTTGAATTATAAACTACTCTCATCATTTACACTTATTCAAAAATTGTTGTAATATCAAAATTACTGTTGGAAGAATAATTTTTTATTTCTTAAATTTTGCAGTCATCTTGTCATCTTAGTCTTCCATGCATGGATATGAACTGAGTCTCAACTTATCCAAATGGACAATTTTAGTCTTTGTAGGGCTAATTCTTATAAGAGCGTTACGCTCACCTATCAGTTCTTCTAAAACATATGGTCCATCATAATACGGTGAAAACTTTTTGTTTTCTCTTTTGTTTATTTCTAAGTATACTTGACTCCCTACCTTAAAGTGCTTAGGATTAGCTTTCCTATCGCAGTATTTCTTATACTTTTCTTTTGCTTTTAGGAGTTTTTCGTGAGCCAGGGAGTGCACATTAAATGCATCGTATACGTCTTATCAGGAGGATTAGATGAGAAGCTTGTTGGAAGATAAGCATCTCTACCGTAAACCAAAGTTTTACTTATCACTTTACTTATCACTTTACTAACCAAATTAGCACCTTGATCAGATTGTATCACGCGCGGACAACCATACCGCGTAATAAATTCTTCGGGTAAAGCTCTGGCTATAGTAACTGAATCGGTATCTTTCAAAGGTATTGCATCACAATACATACTTTGAGAATACACATTGTATCGTAAGGATATGTGTACTGGATGTATCGGTTATCAACATTGGTTGACGAGTTTTCCTTCTAACCAATTTATTTCTCAGACAATTCCTACATGAACCGAAGATTCTTCTAACGTCTTCCTTCATATTATCCCAACAATATGGAGATCTAAGTGTCCAGTAACATTTCGAGCAACCTTTATGTCCACCAACAGCAGACTCGTGAAATTCTCTGATTATGTCATCTCTTTCATGACGTGGTGGAATAACTATTTCACCGGAGCAGATGACAATTAATAATTCAGACCCGACAAAATGCTGTCGAAACATTTGCTCGATCGAGAGAAAAGAGCTCTGATCTAGATCGTTTCCCTTCTTTGAAATCTTCAAACTCTTGACATTAGGAGTCTTCATTGCATTTTTTAATGCAATAATTGCACTAGATATGTGATTCAAGAAAAGCTGATCATCATGCTTATGCTTCACAATCAAAGCAAAAATGTACCTATTATTCCGGGTGAAGACTACCACTTCACCTAATTTAGGATTACTTCCCAAGAAATCTTCAACCTTGAAAAGATTATGACTCACTAATTCTTGATTAGTTTCAGACATCATCGAACCATCGGCTGAGACAAAATGAGCAATATGGCCTCTACTCATATATATTTTGTCCTTACTGTATGATATACACGCCTCCGAGATGACCAATGCAGGAGTCTTTTCAAGAACAGCAACACTGTTCTCATCCTTGTGTTTGTCTTCCATCTCCTGCAAAGCATACAATTTACTTTGCGTCTTCACGACAAAAGAATTTAGTCCAACGCCCGCACCCCACAACCCACTCAGAGCCGATGACGACGTGGGCATCAAGGGCTTCTGCTTTTTGGGCACCTGAGCTAAACCATTTTGAGCCGATGAAGGTATCTTAACTGGGTCGTTTAGGCCTCCATCAGGTGAAGCCATAAGGATGTCATCACTGAGAGTTGAATCTCTGGACTCCGGTTTGGATTCCTTATCTTTCAAAGCACCACCTAAACTACCGGGGTTAGCGCGTTTCCATCCCCAAGAATCTGGACCAAAATGCTGTGGTGCATTGGCGTAGACCGATAACGGGGTCCCTAATAGGCTACACCCAACAGAAGTCGCGAGTCGTTGTGCCTCGGTACACTGATCCTGGGTGGCGATTTGATAATTCTGCGAGATTGAGTCTGGATTATTCATTTCACTAATCACCTCAATCCCAGTAACGTTACTTTCCACTGCTCTGACATCTAGAGCCTCAAAACAAACAAACACTCGCTCCATTATATCTTCTGGGTCACTCTCGCATTCAGAAGCTGGAAATTCTACAACCGCTATCAGCTTTGCATCAAAGGAATCCAAAGTAGATAATAAAGGGCCCCTATTATTCAGTGGATTTCTCGACAAAGCATCAGCGCTTGAATTCACTTTTCCAGGCTTATACACAATCACGTAATCATACTCACTCAGCTTGATTCGCCATCTAGCCAACCTAGAGACAGGATCCTTGATGCTATGCAGCCAAACTAAGGGCCTATGGTCAGTAACGAGGACGAATTTGTGACCATATAAGTAAGGCCGGAAATAGTTGATGCAGAAGACAATAGCAAGAAGTTCCTTCTCTATTGTAGAAGGATTTATCTCTGCTCCCTGAGGAGTCCGTGAGGCAAAAGCGATTGGTAAATCCTGACCAATTTTACCCTAACTGAGGACACCTCCAAGAGCGTAATTTGAAGCGTCTGTTGTTAACATAAACGGTTTTGAAAAGTCTGGATACTGTAACAAAGGTTCGCAACAGATTTTATCACGCACGATCTCAAAAGCTTCTTGTTCTAGAGAAATCCAACGAAAATCAGAGTTGTCTTTCAAAATCTGAGTAAGTTGTTTAGCCACTTTGGCAAAATCCGGAATAAATCTCCTATAGTAACCTACAAGTCCCAAGAATTGTTTAACATTTTACTTTCCTCTTGGAATAGGAAAATCCTTTACAGCTTCCACTTTTCGGGGATCTGGTGTGACGCCTTCTTGGGTGATAATATGTTCCAAGTATACTATTTCTTTCTTCAAGAAATAACACTTTTCAGGGTTCAAAATAATGCTTTTAACTTTTGACTGTGATCAACAAGGGATGATGCATAGATAACAATGACATCCATATAAACAAATAGATCAATTCCTTGTAAACGAGCGAGAACTTGAGCCATTACCCTTTGAAAGGTTGCGGGTGCATTTTTAAGACCAAATGGCATTCTATTGAATTCAAAATGAGCACATGGTGTGGAAAAAGCAGTTTTTGCTTTGGATGCAGGATTCATGGGTATTTGATGAAAACTTGATGCTAAATCCCTAACAGAGAAATATTTAGCCCCTCCTAATTGATTTAATATCTCTGTTATTTGCGGTAACGGGTATGAATCACTAATGGTCTTCTCGTTTAGTCCACGATAATCAACCACCATTCTCCATTGTTTATTACCACGAGGATCTGGTGTTTGGGAACAACCCAAACAGGAGAATTATATGGGGATACTGATGGTCGAATTATTCCATCCCGGAGGTATTCTTTAGTTTTTTCCATAATTACTTTTTTATGAATGGGTGGGTGACGATAATTTTTTATGTTCACGGGTTTATCATCAGAGGTGAGGATTTCATGGGTAAAAACATTAGTTGATCCCAATTTGTCATTAGGAAGATGCAATTGTTGGGAATAATCAAAAAGTATAGGGAAAGGACTTTCTTTCTCTTCATCATTTAAATCAGAGAAATTTATGATTTCCAAAATATCAACAAGTCTGGAAGCCTGTTTTCTTTCATCAACAGAAAGTTTGAGGTCCTCACAATCAATGTCTGAATATTCTTCAAGCTCAACTGGTGGTAATGTTAAATTTACTTGTTGATTATTGTAATTTATAAAGAAGATTTTAGCAGTTCCGTCTTCATTAAAAACCAAAGACTCACCAGCAAAAATTCCAGGACCACGCTGAATTCTACCTACGTAACCTTCTTTTAATTTAGTATCTTTTAATCTAATTGTTATTGTTAATTTCTTTGTTCTTGCAGGTAAACTGATTGTCTTATGGGAGGTAAAAGGAAAATCAACGTTTCCTATTTGAAGACAGTCATTTTCAAAATTAAAAATGGCGTTATGTTTTTTGAGGAAAGGAATAGCAAGAATTCCTTCTTGTGGAATGGGAAATGATTCGGACACAATATGGAAAGAAGCTTCGAGACCCTTTATGATCAATCTGATTTCACCAATAGTGGAAATCATTTCTGGACCTATGCCAACCAAATGCACTATTCGCTTTTTGTTTATCCAAACTGTGGGACTCACCACATTCTCTTTAAGTAAATTGACACGAGCACCAGTATCAATTTACAAATTCACTTTATCTTTTGAAAAGGAAGAATTATCTAACTCTACCGTCGCATTAGGACCGAATTCGTTGAATTTTCCGAGTGAGAGGACGATCCGCTGGGTTGAGAGAGGTTTCCGCTTGGAGTCGTCTGGCCTCTCGTCAGACAAGCCGCCCCGAAGTTTAAATGACTCATATTGGATTTTTCCCTAAACTCAGACCTTTCCTTTTCATGTCTTCGTTTAATGTTACAGCCCTCTACAGAATGTTTATTTCGATAACAATAACTACAACCCATACTCTCTTTGTCCCTTACATTTGTTTTAATCTTCTTTGGACAGTTTCGCTTATAATGTCCAAATTCTTTACAATGATAACATCGCACTATATCCAAATTACGTACAGGCTTAGTATCATCCTATATTCGCATATGAGCTACACTCTTTAGTATCTTTTGTCCTATTTTATTCTTAAAATTGGATCCTGGCGAGGCAGAAGCAACTGAGTCAGAGAGAGATCCATGAACTCTTCCCCAACCTTTCACTTTCTGATCGGCTTTAACGGCTAATGCAATAGTATCATCCAAAGTGTTAATTTCTTTATCATGAATGGCCATATAAATGTTAAAGTCTAATCCGCGTAGAAAATTTCCAATCACGGTTTCTTTGTATGCTTCACAACGGCCCACACCTCTTGCTCCGGGGGTGTTATCCATTGCTTCAGAAGTAAGTTTATTGAAAATTTAATTAACGCGAGCCCCGTATTCTTGAATTGACTCATCCGGTTTTCTTTTAACATTAGCTAAAGTCTGCAAAATTTGACTTACATCTTCTTCCTGAGCGTAAATTCGCTCCAGAGTTTTTAGGATGTCATTGAGTTCCAAATCGCTTTTATCTTGAATATGATAACGCGCTTTACCGGTTATTTTATTCAAAACCATCATAGTCAAGCACGGTGCATCACGAGGAACGGTCATACCATTAACAGTCTTACAGTATTTCATGAATAATTTAACTGACATATTCTTTCCTATAAATTCCGGTATCATATCTCTGACTATTCGCGAAATTTTCTCTGGGCCAGAAATAAGATTTAGCGGTAATAAAGGAACAGAGGTGGAGTCCTGGACCTGAGTCTCATGTCTCTGCAAATCATTCCAACCCTCGCCACTTTGATCCGAACTCAAAGAATTTGTCCTATCACTATCAGAAGGATTTTCACTCACTACTAATCTAGATCGCAATTCTTGAGTTACTATCGCAGGTGGTCCAGGAGGACCATCGTTTTTGTCTCGCCTAGCCTTTTTCGGGGTGATGCTTCGTCTACATCTTTCGCATTCTTATCTAAACGACGTTTCCTATTCGGAGCCATGTTATTAAATTTCTAAAGACTTACTTTTTTGACGACAATCTTTCATTGAAAAATAATCCAATTGGTAGTGCACAATACAAATTCACAACACTATTGATCTTTAATTTTCACAATTATTCACACCATTCTTCTTTGTTCCAGGAAGATGTTCAGAATTTCTGGAGTGTTCTTGATCCTTCAGGAACTTCCTTCGAGTAGTTGTTATTGATTCCTCTGGAGTTGGTCCCACGATGCCGTACCCTCTTCCGTTTCGGGCCAGTACAATGTTGTCCTGTCACTTTTCCGTTCTGCGCAGGTAATTCAGGATCAGATTTTATTTCCCACGTTGAGATGAGGATTTTCTTTTTTGTTAAAAAATGTTTTTTTTTAATCCTTTCAAGCCTACGGTTATTGAGGAATAGTTTGGTGGTCTCTAATAAACTGTTAACAACCTTGGTGCAATTATCGACACCCTATGCTACCGGGAGTAAAACCACCACAAAACCCTGGTAGAAGATTGCGGCTTTTACTTTCAATGTTTATTGTAATAAATTGGTAATCTTGTTCAATTGATATTCCAGATTCAAGAGATAGTGTTTTCCGTTAGTGGAGCAATCTTTTTTTTTCGTGGTAAGACGAACGGCCTTGAATTTCAGTCTGTGAGTCAGTATTCCAGTGACCCAGTTTTTCTTCAATTTATTTTATTCATCCTCTTATGGTGCAACTATCCCACCGCTGTCCCCAATTGTAATGCCCAAATTTGACCTAAGTTTCCTGTCAATAATTATCTGCTCCCTGATTGGACATCAGAACGGGAGGTATCGTTGTTGCCGTTGATTCGTTGAAACGGAAACCATTAAAAGGAATTTATTTGAAATAAAGTACACTAGATTTAACAGTTAATGGTGCACAATTTATTAATAATGAGTCTTCACCATTACTGTATCAACTTCACAAATTGTTAGTTTCATGGTTCACAAAAATAGCAAATCACTTAATTCACAATCGTTTATAATTGTTTATAAAGCGTCGTCCCGCTTCAGGTTTAACAAATAAGCTTATTTTGAACTGTTCATGTATACATTAGTTTCAAATGAATTTCATAAGTCCAAGCTTGATCAGAAAAATTCTAAGTCCAAAAAACCTAATTTTACAATATTGAGTGTCGCAGGTTTAGTATTTAAAATGCGGTTCGGAGATACAAAAATCTGGCGTTTTTCCGTTGTGCGCGCCTTTTTATAAATTATATTTTGGGCGGAGTAATATCCCACTTTACGTTTTCAGCCAATCAAATCGCTGACGTCATTAAATCTAATAGTCATTTCACCAATTTGAAATTAGGCCGCATGGCTCCGCTCATTAGATTTAAAACGCAATATGACTCATTCGTTGATTGAAATTTCTAAACAACTGTGGTCCAAAGTCCAAATTGTGACCGGATGTTTACAATATGATTTCCTGTCGAAAGCTGTTCTAATGCACGTTCTGATACTAAAAATAGCTCAATGACTCATTCTTAGGAATGCTAAGACTCTAACCTATTTCTTATTGCGTAGTAGTTTATAAGTATTTCCCTGATATCGAATTAAATCCATAATTCTAATTCTTTTTATTATTTCATGACAGAGAGAGAGAGAGTATTAAATAAGAAGTATTACTTCTAAATTGTTCCTATTCTTGATTCTTAAGTTATAGTTATTAGTTCAACTTTAAATTCTTATTTGAATTTGAACCAACATCGATATATCGAATCGACACCTCGCTAGTCGATACTAGTTTCCGAGATGCACTTCGTGTAACTAAACGTATATATTTTGCGGGCTCTAAGACCCCAAAATCTATAACGTTACAGAAATCATCTCGAAGGGTAATATTCTCGATGTGGAAATAATCAGGGAAATATTATGTACCTATATACTTGTCATTTGACAATTGAAAATACTTTTTTTTTATGCAATCAAGGAATGGGGGTTAAATCTTGGTTTCTCAGAATATACTAATTATATTAAAAAGTTGTTAAAGAAACAACTTTTTAAAATATCGGGAAAGGTGTGACGATGTGCGACTTTCCTAAAGTCACGTGACTCTATCTTTACGCAGGAATAAATTCAGATTTTGAATTTATTCAAGGAGTCTATTATTTAGTAAATAAAATCATACTCAATAGTTAAGTTGGTTATTTATTGGGGAATAATTATTTGATTTTGACTCCATCATTTGAAAAACTGAATTTTCATTTGCTAATAAAGCAATATTGGTAAATAGCATTTAGGATCGTTTGATAATGAATAAATTATTATAAATTTATTCATGAAAGAATTGGTTTCAATAAACTAAATGGCCATAAATAATAATGTAAAATTTAATAAGTTATATTATAAATTCGATAGTTCCATAGGGGAAAATCAGGTCACATTAAAATATAGAGAAATGGTGCAATGGTAATGCACGTTTTTCTCACTCACTCACTCACTCACTCACTCACTCACTCACTCACTCACTCACTCACTCACTCACTCACTCTCTCTCTCTCTCTCTCTCTCTTGTAGGTAAATGCGTATTAGAATTAGTCATAGCAATTAAGAATATCCGTTCTAGAATAAGTCCCGACAGGAGGGCGCCGAAAATATGTGGTAAACAGGATGAAAGGGTTGACTAATATTGTGCAATCCATAATTCGACGTGGACTGATCTGGATCGCTCTAGATCAAAGCGCTGACCTATTTTGTGTCGTCGAGGGTGAAATGATTCACATGCTGATTGGTGGATGATGTCGATATCGACGTAAAACTGGAATTGTGATTGGCTATCAATGACGACATTTCGATTGCTGTCGATTGTGTTGAATAACAATAAATAAAACTGCGAATCATTCTTTAATTGTGTAAATTGTTTTTCTTTATAAATTCAAATTCTGGATTCAGTCCAACATAGTTTCGCGGTTTTGGCTTTCCAGCTAATCAAAGTCAGCAGCGAACCCCTGGAATTACATCGTCCAATCATCGTTGGTGCCAACGGAATTATATCGATTTCCGAAATCGGAAATGGTATGTTCTGGCTCCTTCCTTTGTCAATATGGCGGAGTACTAGTCGGGATCATCGACATATAGAAATGGACTGGCTACTCCGTTGGCGAAACGCAAATGGTAACTAGAAAGAGAAGGGAGAGAGTGGTGGGCAATCTGTCTCTTTCTGGTCGAAGGTGATTGGTCTAGAATTTCTAAATGTCGATGTTCTACACCAATCACCTTCGACAAGAAAGGGACAGATTGCCCACCACTCTCTCCCTTCTCTTTCTAATTGCCATTCGCGTTTCGCCCACGGAGTAGCCAGTCCATTTCTATATGTCGATGGTCGGGATCCGCAGGCCAGAAAAGGACAGTCTGTACTTGGGTTCTCTTCCTCTCTTTTTGGCTTGCCCTGGTAGAACCACTCTGTGGTTTTCCGAACGTGGTATAGGTGTTGACATTGCGCGGAGCCGTCAGTTTCGCTCTCGGATGAAATCTCGACGATAACAAAAGATGCATAAAAAAGAAAACAAAAAATACAGGTGTAAATAAAATTAGTCTGTGCCATGCCGAAAGTGCCCTTACGGAGTGTGACTCTCGTTCCGAATTCCGGAGCTAAGAGAAAGGATGATTATTTTCCGGTGCCGGTGGGAGAGGTTATGTTGATCCTTTCAACATGTGACAGGTAAATTTTGCCCTGTCACAGTTTTTGAATCTGACTGATATTTAAAAATGACCTAGATTAGAAAAATTAAAATCATATTTATAATAATTATGTAGTGTAGTTCTTCTATGCTATTTTGCAGGTAGAGTTCTTCAATGTTTTTTAATATCTTCGATGCTTGTTGTAACCTGGTGGATTTTATTATTTCCATTTCAAGGGTAGATATTGGAATGTCTATTTTGCTCTTTGTCTATTAATGTGTATCATTTAAATTTAATTTGGATAAGATTGGCGTAATTTCTTGTAGGTGAATAGTGTAATTAGGTGTTTGAATGTGTATGTTGAGGCATTTAGGGTTTTTTCTGGGTTTTAGAGTGTTGGTGCCATATGAAACTTGGCAGTTCGGATCAACTTCTAATATCCCTGTATTTAGGGAATAATGTTGCGTATAACCATTCGTAATGGTCTTCTAATGGTGTGAAAATGGGGTAATCAGCGAATGCTGCATTTAATTCGCATTTATATGGAGCTGATTCAATAAGTAGATTAGTCTCGCAATTAGGGCCATTTTTTATATTGTTTGTGAGGGGGGGCAGATACTTCCCGAAATTGTATTGTATCCATTTTTTAAAGGGTTTTCTTTTATTACGAAATAAGTTTCGTTATCATCAAATAGGCCGAAATAATTAAATTGGGGTTTAATGTATATAGTTATTATTTGATCCCTATTTAGATTGTGGTAAATACGAGATGGATATGTGTTGAAGAGTGTAATGTCTCTGGGGGGAATAGCCAGGAGGGCGTGGATAAAAACAAGATGTTTTCCTAATTTAAAATATTGTGTGCATGAAAGTTATCTTAACATAGCCAGCGGAAGAATAACCTTACAAAAAGAAAAGTACAAGAAACAGCAAGATGCAAGGATTATAAAATCACAAGTAATTTATGTACCCGGAGACCTGTTGAAGTTCATCAACCAAACATCTGTCAACAAGCTCTCTCCTAGTTGGAAAGGGTAATTTTTGGCGTATGTTATCTCCATAGCCGTATTCGAGAAAGAAGAATATGTGATTACTTATATGATCCCTATACCTCAGTTAATACGAAACACTCACATATCTCTTATACGCGATCACGAATATCTATTCATCAAGACTCTGTAGAATGTAGTTTTTCATCTGTCAAATTACATAGTGAGAATTATATATCGTATACGAAAGGTTATATACTTTTGCCCAGTAGGAAGCTAACATTAGATTTTCTCTGTCAAGACTCTACAACCTCGATAGAAGTAGATACTTACATTTATATTCAGGATTCTGGATATAAATTTATATCAGATAATGTGAAACTTTATTTAGAGAAAAAGTTTACCTACGAAAAAAACCATTGTATTAAACATGACTTAAGCTGGACACGCTGGAGAGCCACCTAATAACTATTAACAGAAGTACCTACACCTGCAAATGCTTCACTACGAATTAAAAATACGACAGTTGAATTTTAGATACTAAAATCTGTCTAAGCGGGGTGGTGTAAGGAACTCATAAGAATTTGCAAAATTTAGTGTAGAAGAATGTGGAAAGTCAGGTTTAGTCTGCCGCTCTCCCTTGAACCCCCTCCACAATATATTGCAGGACCGGTCTAGGCAACGTGTGGCATAAGGACGTTCGGCAGTATTTCGGCCCCCCTTAGCCAAAGTTGTATGGTCTTGGAAACTCTCAGACAAAATAAAGAATGCCTTCAAGCTTAAAAAAGTAACCAAGTGAAATCATTACCCTCGCCCCGTTACATGACTATTGATACAAAATATTTACTCGTGCAATAACAATTGTTTGGAACCAAAAGTCTGAGATTCGTTGAAGGGGGCACTTCATGCAGAGGCTGCAAAAATGAATTTTTTTATTACCTCTGCTCCGTTTGGGGCGCTGGATCGGCAACGAATCGAGCGGCAAGAGATGCGCGCCTACTTGGCGACATATTTGGCACACGTTTTTATGATACTCATGCCCAATTGATGAACCTAAGACCGACTAAAAATTATCAGAATAAACATGTTTTTGGCTGGGTCAAAGTCTGAATTTTTTTCCGACAAAATCAACTTCTTTGTGCTAAGGTCTCCCTTTCAACCAATTATCATTATTTTTCAAATATTATTGGTTCGTCAAGTGACTACATAGGTATCGTCCATATATTACGTAAGAAGTTTTTCTTTTGTTTATATCGTTGTGTCCTTCTGAACTTCACAGCAATTTTATTCTCGTCTTTATTTAAACAAAAGAAAAACGTCTTACGTAATATATGGACGATCCCACATATATACTAATAATAATATATACTAATCAATTTTTTTTTGCGCAGACTGTTTCAGATAATCCTACAAGGTTCTGGAGTGTACATTGCATTCGGCCTTCCTTCCGGACAGCTTCACGACGCCTGGTTATATCTTCGTCACTTTTCATTTCTTTTAAGCAACAAAAATCGCTTTGAAAACTAGAATTATGTGATAAAATGTACTTATGATCCTGAAAAGATATATACATTCCTCACCCTTCATAAAAAATCATGAAAATTGACGAAGATTTGGTAATTTGTTGTTGAAATGCCAAAAATAATATCCATCTAAGTTTTTTATTTAAATTGAAGAATAGATGTGATGTTAAATCCTTCGTGTAATAATGTGGTAACAAAAATCAACGACAACTTCCAGACAATTGTTTTTTTATTATTGTATGAAATTAAAAGGTATTGAAAATTACGTTTCGAAGCCTCACTAGTTTCCTTATCAGATTAAGTAGTAATCACAAACATACCTAATATTGTATATAAATAAACAGAATGTATAACATTAAAAAAAAGATATTTTTTTGAAATTAATTGTAAGCATTACAGTGTTCGTTCAGTACAAAAATAGAACAATTTATGTACTGTAAAATAAAAAGCATTACAAGACGATATGTTGGGAAATAAAAGGTTAAAAATACGTACTTTTGTAGAATATTATTTCGTAAATTCCAGCATTTCGCATTGAAGCGCATAAATATTAATTCCGTTATGCATAGCATATACTCAGTTTCATTAATTTCAATGCCATTAAATTCCCTTTCATTAATGTCACATTCATGCCAATGCCTTTTAAAGCCGTTCATTCTAAGTTTTCACTTTAACATGTTGTTTCATTGCGCCCTGCGCATTACGACAAAATGCAATTAAAACGCATTTACACGTTTCAACGCGTTCCAATCAACTTCTTCTTACTGGGACGCCCATAGTGAGCACTATCGGAGCAAACCAGTCTGAACCAAAAAAGTAACTCTCATTATATAGGTTGAAGGCAGTAGCGAGATAAAATGTCTGCTGTAGTCTGCTACTAACACATGGGCCATTAGGTCCCGAGACTAACACACATATGGCGCCGCCAATGCCATGCCACTTTGTTTTTAGGTAGTCAAAACCTTTAAAAGATATGTGTAAAAATTTAATGAGATTCGGTTCAGTCGTTGTCGAGATATTGAAAGTTAAGTGACGCTACATTTGTTTTTGTTTAAACAATTGATAAAAACGAGTTTCGTGTGTTAATCACTGTTTTTTAATGGGGGAAAATACCGTTCAAGCTCAGCAATGGCTTGAAAAGTGCTACCGGGAAAAGTACACATCGAAAACAACCATTTGCCGATAGTATGCAGATTTTAAACGCGGTCGAACAAATACCGAAGACGCGGAGCGCCCAGGTCGTCCAATTGAGGTGGCAACGCAAACGCGGCACCCACTTGGAAAGAAAATTTTTCATACGCAATTTTCATGCACAATGTTGAACACTGTGCCTTTGAATATCTCTAGGATGCCAGCTATCTCTTGCAACTTCACTTTACGATCGGACAAAATAATTTTCCGGTGGTTGTTCCACCGCGTTTAAAATCTGCACGACATCGGCAAATGGTTGTTTCCGATGGGCACTTTTCCCGGTAACACTTTTCAAGCCATTGCTGAGCCTGAATGGTATTTTTCCTCATTACAAAACAGTGTTTGATTAACACACGAAACTCGTTTTTATCCATTGTTTAAACAAAAACAAATGTAGCGTCACTTAACCTTCAATATCTCGACAACAACTGAACCGAATCTCATGATTTGAAAAAATTCATGAATATGAAGAAAACACTTATGAAGAAATTGCAGTTAACAAATTTAAGAAATAATCCAAATTGCTCGTTAAAATTAGAAAACTGTACAACTTTACTATCTTTAGCCCTAATGAAGATATTAAAGCGATTCAAACTCCAAACTGTAACGTATAGGCTCTAATTATCTACAATATCCAGGAAAGATGTGATTTTTCTTTTTTCGTGAAAATCGCGATATTTTTAGAAATTTTTTTTTTGGTTGGAAAGCAAGTGTCAGAAAACAACGAGGGTGCCCTTTTTTTTTGCTGCCGATCGCTGACGCCTTTCTTTGACCCGTGCTTCTGAACTCTTACCCAGACATTGACGCCTCTTCTGGCCGGAAGCAAAAAAGAGGCATACACGCTGGTTTCTAACAATTACTTCCCAACCAAAAAATGTCCGAAAACATCGCGGTTTTCACGAAAAAAAAACAATTACATCTCTTGTGGAGATTACAAATAATTACAGAGCCTTTTCGTTACAGTTTGGAGTTTGAATCGCTTTAATATCTTCATTAGAACTAAAGATAGCACAGTTGTACATTTTTGTAATTTTAAGCAAGAATTTTTGTCAATTGTTAAATTTTTTAACTGCAATTTGTTCATAATTGTTTTCTCCATGTACCCGAAATTCCTTACTTTTTTATATTTTTTAGTCTGCAAAGCACAAAAATTGTTTTACATTAACGTCTTTGAGTTCAATCGCGTAGAGCACTTTGAGCTTTCAAATAACTACTTATTTATTACACTAGCATTTTTTCGGCCAAGTTGTTAAGCTTCAAAGCCCATAATTTTCTCGCTGATAGTACCTAATGTGACAGTGTATCCTTCTTCTTCTTTATGTTCAGCAAGTACTGAATCGTCAGGGAAAAAAATGAGAATGTTTCGGATCGTGATTGAAATAAGGGGTGACTCTATGTTGTTGAACTAGTAGGGGAAACCTTGCTTCTCTACGTAAGACATAATTAAGCGATAGTCCTCTAAATAGGAAACGCAAAGGAAGTAGACATCAGAGCCTAGGTTATGTACGATAGGTTTATAACGAGTAGAAGTTTTGAAGATATTGTGCATAACTGTATAATGATGATTAGCTTCATGCACAATTACATTCATGGGTGGGACTTTTCTCGGTGCTGACGGTACACGTGAACTTAAATTTGTCGCGTTGGGTTTCGATCCAGGTGTTAAAATACTATTCGGCTTGTTGGAGATTGTGGTCCACATGCTATTGATTGAAGTACTGGCAAAATGAGATATGTAACCTGATCCTGGTAGCGGTCTTAATGCTCTATTATATCCCGTTCGGGGTAAGCGTGACTCACTCGGTGATGATGGGAGTAATGTGGGGGGGGGGGGCGCCTAGAGATTTCTTTATATTGATCTAGAATTCCCGTATTGTACTCCGACCCAGGTTGCTGATGAATCTCTCTAGAGATCACCCCAAGTGAAGAGCCTCACAATGTTATCATGTGAGGCTCCCCACTCGGGAACATGAGTATCCAAGGTCTTCTGTTTCAGGCGTCATTCACTCCACTAACACTCTTTTTATAAACTGTTTGTCGCCACACTTTCCTATCTTGGCATACCTCTCGAGGCTCCTGCACATCCATGCATTTTCTCATGCAAGCTCTTGTGTTTCTATGACTCCCTATGTCTCTTTGAATAAGGGTCTCATTCACACATTTTAACCATTCTTTCCGTGTTTTTACGAATAAAACCATTTTTACGAATTTCTTTCACATAGTATGTCAACTAGTGTTTTCCCTACACGACATTCTTCAAGGATTATCTCATTACTCAGTTTGTCCATCAGCGTTTTACCGCACATCATGCGCAGGAATTTCATGTTAATCGTGTTATTTTTACTCTTATCCTTTTTTTGGTAGGTCAAGGTCTCGCTACCTTGCAACACAGTCTGTATAAATATAGAGTTATGTATTTACCTTTTATCTTTACTTGATATATTTTTACTTTTAATAATGGGTCCTAGTCTACCGATAACGTTCTTATCCTCGTTTATAAACCTATCTAACTTTCCATCTATCTTTCCGTCATTTGTGAGTAGGCCCATTTTGAGGTACATGCTCTTCATGCTTGTATTAAGTTTGCTCAACATTCTTTGCAATTCTTCAATTGACTCTGTCATAACAACATTATTATCTGCGACCGCTAACCCACGTACCTTCACTGTCCCGAGATCCACACCTTCTTCGTCGTAGAGGGCTATTCTTAGACACTTGTTCATAATTATAATAAATAGCCATGAGGAAGTAACGCATCCTTGGCCTAACACCTTGCATAATATCAAAGCAGTCACTCAGTTTCCCATGTACCATTACACTCGTTTTGCTACATTGTTTTTATTGCTTGTAGGAGCCATCCCTTGACTCCTTGATCAAGTAAAATTTTTACTTCCGCCCTACCTGTAACCACCGCTGCCCTACCTTAAATTCAACTCTAGCGACGGCCCTGTCTGGAACTTCTCCTATCAGGATACATTTTATCAATTCGCACATTTTGTGAGGTATGCAGTCGCCACCGTATTTAAGCATTGCAGCGTTAATACGGTGTACACCAGGAGCATGACACTTAACCCCAATTCAGTCTAATGTTTAACTTTTACCAATAAATACCCATGAACCCACATATTCATACGAATAACTAATATAATTTTTTCCTAAAAAAAAATAATTTATATACAGTGCATTTTTTATGTAATTTCAATTCATTGTAGCGTTTTGATTAGACTTTAGATCACAAACTTCTATAATGATTATATGCTTCATTGTATTCTATATTGTATAATTGATGGATTTGTTGTCTGGATATTCGAGTATATACTTGCTGGAGTGTTTGAATGTATGCGAGTTCGCTTGCTTGACAGTGTGCTTGTTGGATTACCTGTTGATCATTTGCTTCATGTTGTCTTTCAGCGTTTATTTGATGGTACATTGCTCTACGTTCAGCAGCAGCTGCATCAACAAATGCAACCAATTGAAAACGACTGCCAACCCCTAATCGTATAAGTTCATCGGGTTCCAGTCTTACAAACTGGTTTTTGACTGTGTCGAACACATTATCAGTTTCGCCAAACAAATTAGATAGAGGTTTAATCATATCTTTCAGCCTCCATCCAATGACGACATGATGCCTTCTTACTAAAACTGCAGTTGCACTGAATCTAACCATATCGCCATTCATGATTCTTCGGAAAATACTGAACGGTGGATTATTCAGATATTTAAATAGACTTAAATCAGGCAAGACGTCACCCTCATATTCAGGAAACAATTCCTTCAAATTCTGTGAAATTAATTCTGTAACAAGAAACAGAAATCGGTAACTTATTATATGAATATTCTATGAATTAGAACAATTAAATAGGGAAACGAATGAAAAATATTTAGCTATAAGAGACCCTAAAATTTAGTTTTCCGATGTATTGAAATATTTGTAAGTTTCAAAAAATTGAATTTAACTGAATAATGTATACTAAAATATTGGGTGTAGTTCCGAATAGCCCTTACCTCCGATTTTTTTAAAACTCCGTATATTTATGTATTTTGACGCACTGATTACTAAAATCATAGTAAAAATCGGCGCAAATTTGATTTTCATGGTCAAAATCATAAAAACCCCATAAAAATCATGGTTTTCTACGTTTATCTCGAGAACGATTGAAAATTCTGGAAAATAATTCCAACAAAAACTTTAGACGTAGTTAGAATACACATTTCATGTTCAATACATTTTTGTACAAGTGAAAGTTTTCGAGATTTTCGATGATGAAGATGAAAATTTCATGCGTAGGCTCTGCCGAAAACGTATGTATTTTTCTGACCACAGAAATAAGGTTGGTCAAACCCCTTTCTGAAGTTTCGTGGGAAGACGTGAATAAAATTAAGTGAAAAAATATATAACTGCAGTGATTGGTAACAGGAATACTTACGTTTTCGGCAGGGGCTAGGTATGAAATTTTCATCTTTATCATCAAATATATTGAAAAAACTTTCACGCGTACGAAAAAATTGGATGAAACACAAAATATGTATTTAGACCAGGTCTACAACTTTTGTGGAAATTATTTTTTTTAATTTTGAATGGTTCTCCAGATAAACGTGCGAAACCATGATTTTTATGGTTTTTACCATGAAAATAAAATTTGCGCTAATTTTCATTATGATTTTCGTAATCAGAGCGTCAAATTACATGAATATATGGAGTTTTAAAGAAATCAGAGGTAAGGGCTATTCGGAACCTTATCCAAAATATTAAATTTGTTTAATAATTTGACGATCATTGTAGGATTTTAACAAGTATTTAACAGTTGCAGATATCATTATGAAAATTGAAAAAAGATTATTAGTAGGTACTGTAAATCAGACATGCCCAACTCGGGGAAATTCCCTCCGGGAACACATGTTCCGCGTACCCTACTCTTTCTCCTAGAGCAGGGCTCGCCACTTTCAGCAGGTGCAGACTGACACGACAAGTGCGAGACTGACAGAAAGTTTTTCTTTAATTTTTTTCTTCGTTTTCCAGGAATCCTGAAAAGGGTTACGGTCGTTACGGTCACGGCTCGTTGCGGTTCATTGTTCACACTGAAGGGTCTGATTTTTTTCTACTTGAATTCACAATACATTTTATTTTTTTATTTCAAACTGTAATTTACCGTGAAGGATTAGGGACGAGTCGAAGGACAAGGTTTGTTTGACCTAGGAATGTTTGACCTAGTCTTCGTTACTGACACTGTCAGTCTTGTCAGTCAAAGACTGACTTCTGGCGAGCCCTGTCCTAGAGAGCGGGAGTGGTGGTAAACGCTTGCAAGAATCTCTCCTCTGTGATGTACGCGTCTACCACGCGCATGCGTCTACCACCACTCGCGCTCTCTAGGAGAAAGAGTAGGGTACGCGGAACATGTGTTCCCGGAGGGAATTTCCCCGAGTTGGGCATGTCTGCTATAAATGTTATTTTCCTTTTTCTTTTAAATAGTGTTATTTGATGATGGAATAAATAAAAATATGTATTTCATATAATTTTTTTAACGAATTAGGTACTGTTTTTATTTATGTATAAGATCAGGAAAAGCTAAACGCCACTTGCTATTTCCATCAGATTATTATATGCACATTAGGGTCCTTCTTTGTATTGTGAAAAACAAATGTTCACATTTATTTGCTCTCATCCTCTAGTTTCGTTCGAATGCCCAAATAAATGGTGTTAAAATTTAGGTGAAATCGGATAATACATGTCCCAAAGACCATGAAGTTTCTTATTGATTAACATGGGAAAGGGAAACTTCTTGTTAATGTGTGATTTAAACGCAAAAATATGGTAGTGTAACTCGTCATACATTTTCCTGTTCAGAATATTCCAGGGAATAAAAATCGGCCACGATGTTTAATATTGTAACATTCTGATATCCTTTTATGGGGCCCTAAAGAGAGGCGTTCCTGAGCTTAGAGTGTCTTCATCGCCGAAGGGTTCTGGCTACAGTCTGCTCAGTTCTAAATAGCACAGATTCGCTTATGCGACTCGTACATCAACATGAAGTCGTCAATTCTGCAGCATTTCTATACCGTGCCACAGATAGGGCCGCAGAGGAGCTTGGCCTCCCATTTGATTCCAGCGATACTACACATGGCCTTGCATCACTAACACCTTTGGTGCTCAAAAGTCGTGTACAGGAAGCAGAACATACGCTTCTACTAAGAGAACATGCTGACAAGCCCCTTCATGGTAAATTCGACGGCATTATACGTAGAGAAGAGCTCTCGATGGGTCTGTCCAACATGTTTCTCAAGTCTGCTGGTTTAAAATCGGAGACTGAGGGATTTCTTTTTGCCTGTCAAGACGGCATTATAGACACCTTAGTTTATCGCGAGCGCATAATGAATGTACCTGTAGGTGGTACCAACTGCCGAGCGTGCAAGCAAGAGCCAGAAACACTTGGACATGTTCTCAGTGGATGCTCAGAACATGCACGCTACGGGTACATAGAGAGACACAATGCGGCTCTTAAAGTGTTATATTACCATCTTAGACACTTCTATGGTATTGGTATATGATATATATATATATATATATATATATATATATATATATGGTATTATATCTATTGCCCGTTTTGCCATACGCCCAGGGGGAACTCGAGTCCGTTGTGGAGAATGATCAGTGTAAGATCTACTGGAATTTCTCATTCTCCACCACTCAACGTATCAAGGCTACGAAGCCTGATATTGTCCTCCAAGATCTGAAGAACAAGATCATTTACGTGATTGAATTCTGGGCACCAGCCGATGGTAATATCACGGCAAAGGAGGAAGAAAAACGGGCGAAATATCAAGCACTTATTTTCGAGCTGAGCAGGCTGTACCAAGGCTACAAAGTCCTTGTAGTTCACATAATCGGCTGTCTTGGAGGTATGAAAGCTTCATTTATTAGCCAACTCAACAAGATTCCGGCTTGCCAGCGTCAGGCTCATTCCATCGCGAACCGGATGCAAAAGGCTGTTCTCCTGGGATCACTTCATCTGGTCCGTCAACACTGTTCCTCATAACATTCTACAAAGATTGGTAACTCTAAAAAAGTATCCAGAGGTGAAACCTTCATCTCCAACTGTCCCGTCTGCCGCGTGAGGTCATCCGCGGCTAAAGACCTCACTCCAAGGAACAGTGTTTCCCGATGTTATCTCGCGTAAATTTCCCGCTCTTGCTTACCTTCTAGGATAGAAGGAGCAGAAGCGGATGACGTACACGTTCCAGTTGCGTCGGGATTGGTTGCTTTAAGGAACCATGATCGTAGCTACCGGAGCCTACAACTTCTCACATAATATAATAATAAAAATTTAATACATGGCTCAAGTTTTGTGTAAATCTGCTCTTTAGTTTCTTCACAAACAATTCCCCAAAAATCACCTTATTTTCAGCTCGATAAACCAGGCTCCCCCCTTAACCTGTAGAAAATTGTACGTAGTTTCTAAAATGGGTCTCAATTTTACTCAGCAATTACGATCTATCTGTAATCATTATTATTATTAAAAACGTTATTCCGAAATTGCGCAACCCACTGTTTGCTACCCAGTTTTGATCAAATTCCGCTTATGGGTGTTTGTTAGAGAGCGGATTAACGGAACTGTGAAGTTAGCTGTCAAGCACAGCTCGGCTCTCACATGCGAGTGTTTGGCGATGTTCCGCCGCAATCCGAACGAAGTTTTGCGCCGTTTCGTAACCGTGGACGAAACATGGATCCATCACAAC
>CAKNYM010052324.1:89114-130213 GCA_932195095.1 Andricus curvator | reverse complement strand
CTGTCTCAGCACTGGAGACAGTGCTGGCGCAATACTGATAGTCAGTGGTGGATCTGTACTGAAGGCAGTACCAAGACAGACTTACCTTTCGGAGTTCTACCAGTACTGCGCCAGGCTTGATGCCGGATTTCTGCCAGCACTGGCAAACCCTGCGGGAGCACTGGCGCAATGCTGCGCCCATTGTAAATTTCCACCTGGGATATTGAAAAATGTCTGAAATCATCCATTTGTTATAAAAAATATCGTATGCGCCAAGGGGGAGAGGCACTTTTTCTCCCCCTAGGTGCATAACATACTATTTTCCAATCTTAAAAATATAATGGATCAATATTTCTATTAATTTATTGTGCATATTCAGCATCTACATGCGTTAATTTTCAACAGAGTTCTGTTTTCGATTTTCAAAATTTTTTCTGGTTGAATATTTTCCTTATTTTCCATAGAAAATTGCCACTATTTAGCGAAATTTTAAGGAATTAGTTGCCTTGAATAAGCATCAGCTTGAATAAGTGTGAAATTGAGACACCAAGGATTATTAGAAAATTACTAATTCGATTAGTCGATATATTTCCAAATTCAATAGTATAAAGCCATTATTTACTCAATGAAAACATATAAATGTACTTAGAACTGTATATAATGAATAAAGAAACGTTATAAAAATGTAAAACGTGAGAAATAGAAAAGATTTATAAACCTACATCATGGTGTAGCATTCTCAACTCTATTGAAAACATAAGAAGGTCATATTCTGAAATTGTAAACGTGACGTAGCCAGTCTGTCTCCAATTTAAAAACATTGCCTTGTGATTGTTTGAACACATTTAAGAAGAATAAGAATTTTTACAATCTTTAAATTACAATGGATCGATGGAATCAAAATGAATTATACACATTCAGATTATTCAAGCGCTATATTTTTCTAATTTTCCATAGAAAATTTCAATTATTTATCAAAATTTGTAAAAATTATTTGCCTTGTATAAGGATGAACTTGAGTGTCAATATAACTTTTTTTCTTACGTAAAATACACTTTATTGCCTCTCTTGTAATTTTTGGCGCGACCTCCTCCCCCCTCAAATAGATAGCTTAGCTTATATGTCGCATTCAAAACAAGTATATGCGATCAGAATTGCATTTAATCAATTTCAATTGAATCTTTTTTTTTTACAGGAGATTATTATTTCATAATTTTTATTTTAAAATATGATCCATTTATGTTGAAAACACCCAATCATAACATAATTATTGATGACTTTTCTTTGAAAATATGCTGGTACTTTCATTAGGCGCCGTGTGAGTACATACACTCAGAAAAATGTTTGTTTGAATCAAACAACAAAATTGGTTTGAATTCATATCATTGAGAGAAACAACTTTTTTGTTTTTTTAAAAAAGGTTTATTTAATTTTAAGAAATGGAAAATATTTGCCTCATTGATTGAAACAAATAATTTGTTCAGTACAATTTGTTTGATTCAAACAAAAAATTGGCTTTTATCAAACAATGCATTTATTTAAAATTTGTTTATTTGTATTCATAAAAATATTTTCCAGAAAAAAATTTATTTCCGGCAGCTAAGGCGCTGCCGGGAGGTTTCCCTTACAGACGGTCCCGAGACAGTGTGGCAACCTAGCCGGATGCCGCCATTTTGCGAAAGGATGCCACCATTTTACGTTCAGGTTTTCTATAATGTAGTATATCTATATATGCCAAAATATCTATAAGAAAACTGAGCCAATCAGCAAGAATGACACTAGGTTGCCACACTGTCTCTGGATTCTCTGTAGTTTCCCTGCGGTACTAACCTAACATCTAAATTGATTGATCATTTGATTGATTTGATGGCATTGTTCTTTTTTTCAGTGTTGTGTGATTCGAACGGTTTTGATTCACTGGAAAAGTTAAAATTAAATGAAAAATGGACGCAATATTTCTAATGTTGGAACTACTTGAATTTTGGAGCTTTACCTTGGATATAATTGAAGATTTTGCAGGTGAGTAAGTCTTTTTCATTTCTAACCTTCTTGCTTTATAAAGATGATTTATGAAATCGATAATGTTTTTTTATCAATTTTAACTATCACAGTAAACTTAAAAGCAGGAACACTTATATATCTGTTCAATTTAAATGTCTAACTCTGGTTCAGTTCTAATTATTCTATTTTATGATTTTTTTAATTCAGAAATGAGAAGCACAATTAAAAACTAAACAGAAGTAAACATTCGGATTGAGTAAATGTTCCTGCTTTTACGTGTATAACTATAATTATGATTAACAAAAAACATGTTATCGACCTTATTCATTATTTTTATAAAGAATGCTCAATTTTGAGGTTAAGTGCAAAAAAAGATTTACCCCACTTGAAAACAATCTATAATTAATGGAAAAAAATATATATTCAATGTAAACAAGAACTTCACTCAATTTGAACAAGAGATTTATTTAAACTAACCAAAAATTTGTTTGAACCAAATAAATAAGGACAAACAAAAAATTTATTTAAATGAAACGAAAAATTTTTTGACCCTATATCAAAGAAAGAATTTGTTTGATTTAAACAAACATTTTTCTCAGTGTATACAATATATTACATGTCCCTAATCCGAATTTCTTCGCGCGCTTAGGCTTCACTGTACATGCAGTCTGTCATGACTGATCTAAGACTTGCACCACTCAGATAAAATTTTATTTTATGTGACTAATACCAGCTGTAAAATGAAAAGAAATTAAAAATTAGGTAATAATTATTATAACTGACCCGCTCATTACTATTTATTTAGTCCAGATAACGAAAAACAACATCGTCTTGACAGGTGGGTGACAATTCAGTTCAACAATCGACGATACTCGAAATGAGAAAGAAACAGTTCTAAAATGATGAATTTCCCCCAGATTCTCAACATGAGCTTGTGAAGCTGATTTTTGCTGCAACTCAAGACTACAACGATTTTGGCGCACTTTTGAAGATCGACGTTTTTCTGTGTATTTCAGAATTTGGAAAACTGTATTGCATTAAAGAATATCTGTGATTTTTTTCAGATTTTTCCTAAACTCGACTACGCTCTGGGCGCAGGTGAATGTTAACACTTGAAAAAGGAGGCCGAAAAGCCCTCTTTTCTCGTATATTTGGTCATCTTACTATTGACAACAATTTTTAAGGATAAAAGTGATCATATCGTTGAATTCGAAAGATTTAAAGCTTCCAGATACTTATCATTTAACAATTCAGAGATTTTTTTGAGCGAGTTGCAATCAAAAGAAGTGAGGGACCCTGATAATAATTCTTACATTACAAAAGTAAGAAAAACTTTACGAAGCTTGTAACTGAATTTTCTTAGCTTTCTCATAATTTCGCAAAATTTGGGTGGAATTAGGACATAGAGGCATTTGAAAACACTTTTAACCTTCATGCGTTCGCGCCAACTTGAGTCACACGGGCGATCGCGCGACGGTCAGTTGACCGTCCACGTTTTTTCATGATTACCATGCTGTTTTCTCTACTTTTCGTGAATTATTTACTGCCATGAAAGCAAAAAAACTCTGATACAACTCGGAAAACACCTTCTTTATCAAAATTCTTTATTTAGACAATATATAGTTAGCCACTTGAAAAAAATACATAATTTGACATAATCAACTTAGGTGGCACAGAAAAAAGGAACTTTGGACAAAAAGTTAGCCTTTAGCATATAAAAAGTAGGAAACATGGTAAAAAAGTAGTCAACGAAATTAAAAAATTACAAAATACGTAGGTAGGTATCATTTTAGTTTCCCTTGCGTCTCACAGTGGGATGAAATCAAAAAACGAGGTTCAAAATAACTTGTAGCTGACAATTCTTAACCAATTTTTTTTTTTCAGAAAAATTCAGCATTAAATTTTGAAGAGATTTATGTGGCCTGATTTTTTAATTTTTTTTTGTTTAAACTTTTATGTTAATGCAAAGAGTGAATAAAAAGTCGATTTTTTCGTTTTTTTTGTTTATCTTCGTGAAAATTTTTTTTCCATGATCAGCATTGCCAGAATTTATGCACGGGGGTAGTTGAAAGCAAAAAATAATTATGACATTGTTAAGTTGATTGTTATAAACAAATTCACTTAACAAATTGTGTACAATATGGATTCTCCGTTTCCAAAGTAAAATTTTGCTTTCAAATTACTTGCTTTTAACGAAAAAATAATACCCGATCATAAAAATTTGACATCCGATATTTTTTATTGATTTTATAAACAAATTATATAAACAAATGCCTCGTGTGAACATTTAAAGGCAGAAAGAAATCGTTTTTCTCTTAATTTTCTTCAAATTATATCGCCAGTGATATTTAATGATGGAAAATTATCATCCGATATTTTTTATTAATTTTATAAACAAATTGTATAAAAAAATGCTTAGTGTGGCCATTTAAAGGCAGAAAAAAATCGTTTTTTCTTTTAATTTTTCTCAAATTATATCTCCAGTGATGTTTAATAATGGACAATTATCTTTCGATATTTTTTATTAATTTTATAAACAAATGCCTGGTGTGGACATTTAAGGGCAGAAAAAAATCGTTTTTTCTCTTAATTTTTCTCAAATTATATCTCCAGTGATGTTTAATGATGGACAATCATCTTTTGATATTTTTTATTAATTTTATAAACAAATTATATAAATAAATGCCCAGTGTGAACATTTAAAGGCAAAAAGAAATCGTTTTTTCTCATAATTTTCCTAAAATTATGTTGCCAGTGATGCTTAATGATGGAAAATTATCATCCGATATTTTTTATTGATTTTATAAACAAATTATACAAACGAATGCCCAGTGTGGACATTTAAAGGCCGAAATAAATCGCTTTTTCTCTTAAATTTCCTTAAATTATGTCGCCAGTGATATTTAGTGATGGAAAATTATCATCCGATATTTTCTATTAATTTCATAAACAAATGATATAAACAAATGGCCAGTGTGGACATTTAAAGGCAGAAAGAAATCTTTTTTTTCCTAATTTTCCTTAAATGATGTCGCCAGTGATGTTCAATGATGGTAAATTATCATACGATATTTTTTATCAATTTTATAAACAAATTATTTAATCAGATTTATAACTTGGTCATTTAGAGGTCGAAGAAAATTCTTTTTTCCTCAAATGATGTCGCCAGTGAGGTTTAATGATGGAAAATTATCATCCAATAATTTTTATCAATTTTGTAAACAAATGATATAAACAAATACCTAGTGTGAATGTTTAATGGTAGAAAACATTTTTTTTTCTCGCAACTAGCCTCAAAGTATGTTGCTAGTGATGTAATTGTTTGGTAATTGTTGTTTCTTTCAATTTTCGTAATGTAGTATTCTTAGGAATTGTTAAAGATGGAAATTTGTACAACAACAATAAGCATACACTTGCTGTGTATCATAATCCTTCTTTCAATTTCTTAAGATTTCATTGATTAATCGCGATCAAGTTTCAATTCCTAAGTCTTTAATCTGAGAGAAGGAGCCATTTGTTCATATAATTTGTTTATGAAATTAATAAAAAATTTGGGATGATAATTTTCCATCACTAAACATCACTGGTGACATAATTTGTGGAAATTAAAGAGAAAAAGCGATTTCTTTCGGCCTTTAAATGTCCACACTGGGCATTTGTTTATATAATTTGTTTATAAAATCCATAAAAAATATCGTATGATAATTTTCCATCATTAGGCATCACTAGCGACATAATTTTAGGAAAACTATGAGAAAAAACGATTTCTTTTTGCCTTTAAATGTTCACACTGGGCGTTTATTTATATAATTTGTTTATAAAATTAATAAAAAATATCGAATGATAATTTTTAATCATTAAATATCACTAGCGATATAATTTGAGGAAAATTAAGAGAAAAAACGATTTTTTTCTGCATTTAAATGCCCACACTAGGCATTTGTTTATATAATTTGTGTATAAAATTCATAAAAAATATCGAATGTCAAATTTTTATGATCGGGTATTATTTTTTCGATAAAAGCAAGTAATTTGAAAGCAAAATTTTACTTTGGAAACGAAGAATCCATATTGTAGACAATTTGTTAAGTGAATTTGTTTATAACAATCAACTTAACAATGTCATAATTATTTTTTGCTTTCAACTACCCCCGTGCATAAAGTCTGGCAATGCTGATCATAGAAAAAAAATTTTCACTAAGATAAACAAAAAAAAAACGAAAAAATCGACTTTTTATTCACTCTTTGCATTAACATAAAAGTTTAAACAAAAAAAAAAATGAAAAATCAGGCCACATAAATCTCTTCAAATTTCAATGCTGAATTTTTCTGAAAAAAAAAATCCAAAATCGGTTAAGAATTGCCAGCTACAAGTTATTTTGAACCTCGTTTTTTGATTTCATCCCACTGTGCGTCTCCGTGTTTGGAACTGTTTTAAGTGGGATGAGGTGGGTGGGTCAATCTAACTTGTGCCGGAAATGTCGTGAGTGTAACTAAAGAATATATGCCCCTCTCATCTCACCCAAAGCTCACTGGTGAGCGCGATATTCGAAATTCCAAAAACGCGGTCACTTGACCGTCCACGCGAACGGTTGAGGGTTAACTGCATTTCATTAAAATGAATTCTTTGGAGAATAATAAAAAAAAAACATTATTCCTTCGGTACTAGGCCTCGACAGCTGAACTCCTGGGGTTCAATTTCAACGCTACACAACCTGGTAACTATTTTTTCTTTCTTTGACTTCAAACCCCCCGCCTCCTGCCGCTGCGTTTCACCTTGCAATCTCCCTGAAGTAACCGCTCGATCTATTCAACTTTTGGTATTTACGAGACTTCAAAATGCGTTACTCAATGTATTCAGTGATCACGCAAAATAGTTTTATACACTACCAAAATAATGTTAAACTCTCCTCAAATTCCTCTATGTCTCAGCTTTACGCAAATTTTTCGGGATCTTTCCTCAGTCAAATTTCTCCGTGTACGCATTGAGATTCACGTAGAGATTCTTGTGGAATTCAAGCGGAATTTTGAAAAAATCCACGTAACCTAGAACGTCACACGTGAAATTTCCCATCAAGCTTAGCTTACAAAAGTATTTAAAATTATAGATATGAAATCATTATATATTTACCAACAGAATTAGGGAAAACGGCTAAAGCGCAGAATAGAGTATGAACGAATATCCTCATTTTCTAAAAGATAATTTAATAAATTCACTTTTATATGTTCTAGTCACTGTCTCACCCGACCATCTAAATTGAAATCTTGATAGAGATATGACGTTGTATAAAAAGCAAACTGTTTTCTTTTTAAATACACGTTTATAGAACAAGATATTCCTAGCCAAATATATGCTGAGATATTTCGTAGTATATATGTTGCAAAACGAACTGTGGTGTATAAAGAAGTATATTAACAGATGCTCACAGTTTAAACAAAAATTACAGCAACACGTATCTTTATTGATCTAGTGTTATCTCTGCCAAGATTTTTCATTACATTGAATGGCAAATATATAAATGATTTATCTAAGTTCAAATTAGTGTGTCACTAACTACTAGTAAAAATTAAGTGATTCAATTAGAAAAAAGTCAGCATCTAACTAACGTAACTAATATCGGGACAGAAAGTCCTGATACTTGGGAAAAAGTATCTCCATCTCAGTGAAAAAAAATCGCACTGAGTTCGCATTTAGGAAGGCTGATTCGAAATCTTTCTACCTTTTCAATGACGTTTCTTTTATCTCGGTGAAGAATTAGTTGTTGTTGTAAGAGAAACAAATCTGTAGAAAATCACTGTTTTCAATGCCTAGATTTGGAAGGTCAACTTTCAGCCGTTCCTAAAGTCGTAAAAATGTCCGGAAAAAATGGAAAAAATTTCAGTGGATTACTTGTTTATTTGAAAATATTAAAAATTGTGGTCACCAGAATTGTTAATGCAAGAAAAAATTATCCCCGGCTTGAATGGAGATATCGAGACGAATCAAGGTTTAAAAGAATGAGCTCAGTACACTGATGAAGCCCGGACCAATAAAAAGTGGATAAAATTGTATATTTTCCTGTAAATTGAGTTCGCATAGTTTGGACTTTAATGAGCTATGCTAAAGTCTCGTGAGAGAATAGTAGTAGAAAAAAAGGGTGACGCGTGTCCATTACCAAGTCGCCCCCAACTGCGAAGTCTTGAAAAAAGGGTCTGCTTCTGTACGGTTCCCTACACCCTACAGATACAGAGTATAGGCCAGACCAGCGTTTCCCAAACTTTTTTCGCACTTTTTAGGGAGGGGCAGGGCCGTCACCCTACAATTTTTTCACAATACTGGAACCCAAGGGGGATACTTGACGGCCGGTCATGCGGGTGGTTGCACGCTTCGCGCGACCTTTCCATTGTGACGATTAGAGCCGTTTGAGAAAAATTAAACTTTGGTGAAATGTTAATAAATTAAACTTTAAATAGCTGAATCAATTTCCTGATATAATCTTAAGAAAATGAAAAAAAAGTTGATGAAAATCAGTTAATATCTTCAATCCCAGTTGAGAGTTCTCGTAATTTTGCATGCACTTAAAGATTTACTTTATTACTGGAAATATTAACCGATTTTCATCAACTTTTTTTTTCATTTTCTTGAAATTATATCGGGAAATGGTTTCAGTTAATTAAAATTTAATTAAGCCATGTCTTTATAATTTTAGTTATTGGAATAGACCTTAATCTTATGAAAATCAAAGGGTAAATAGCAGGTACACGAAACTAGCCGTCTGCTGACAGCGGGGGGGCTGCCGAGTTGCCGGGCCCGGGGTGGCATCCCCCTACGGCGGCTGCCCGGCCCGGGGTGGTTTCTCCCGACCGCAGTCGGGGACGTGACCGTCGGCAGTAGTTTGTGAATCGCTGGGCCAGACCCATGGTCGTCTAGACCAGCGTTTCCCAAACTTTTTTCGCACTTTTTAGGGAGGGGCATGGCCGCCACGCTAGATTTTTTTCACAATACTGGAACCCAAGGGGGATACTTGACTGCCGGTCATGCGGGCGGTTGCACGCTTCGCGCGACCTTTCCATTGTGACGATTAGAACCGGTCGAGAAAAATTAAACTTTTGTGAAATGTTAATAAATTGAACTTTAAATAGCTGAACCAATTTCCTGATATAATTTTAAGAAAATGAAAAAAAAGTTGATGAAAATCGGTTAATATCTTCAATCCCAGTTGAGAGTTCTTGTAATTTTGCATACTCTTAAAGATTTACTTTATTACTGGAAATATTAACCGATTTTCATGAACTTTTTTTTCATTTTCTTGAAATTTTATCGGGAAATTGTTTCAGCTAATTAAAATTTAATTGAGTCATGCCTTCATAATGTTAGTTATTGTAACAGGACTTTATCTCATAACAATGAAAGGGTCGTCATAGCAGGTACACGAAAGTAGCTGTCAGCTGAGAGTGGGGGGGCTGCCGAGCTGCCGGGCCCAGGGTGGCATCCCCCTATGGCGGCTGCCCGGCCCGGGGTGGCTCCCCCCGACCGCGGTCGGGGCCGTGACCGTCGGCAGTAGTTTGGGAAGCGCTGGTCTAGACCAGTGGTCGGCACGCTCTTGCTCAGGGCAGGCTACCTTGCCCGGGCTGCCCAACGACCTACTTTCTGGGCAGGTACCTGCGAGCTTGGGCAGACCGACCCTTTCCTCAGGGGTCCTTTGTTGGAAAGTAGAACAAATTGACAAAATTTAAAAATCGTTAATTTTGTAATTAGCGATTTGAAAGTGATATTTTTGGAATCTGCGAATTTTTCCGATTTCAACGATATGTAATTTGTCTATAAAGGTTGAAAATTTAAGAAGTATTTAGTATAAAATTGAATATTAAGCTAAAGTTTTTTGATATTAAACTCCTTCAAATTTTCAACTTTCTTAGGCAAGTAATATATCATTGGAATCGGAAAAATTCGTAGATGCTGATTATGCTATTTTCAAATCTCTAGTTAAAAAATTAAAAGTTCTTAAATTTCTTTACTTTGACCTGCCTGTGGACAAAAGACCCTTGCTGGAGAAAGCTCACCCACACTGAGGTCCGTGAATAGAACGAAAAGTAGTAGAAAAAATTAAGCCGGGACGGGCCTGACCATACCTGAAAAGTGAGCAAAAAGTTTGCCGACCACTGGTCTAGACTCTAGACCAGTGGTCGGCACGCTCTTGCCCAGGGCAGGCTACCCTGCCCGGGCTGCCCAACGACCTACTTTCTAGTTAGGTACCTGCGAGCTTGGGCAGACCGACCCTTTCCTCAGGGGTCCTTTGTTGGAAAGTAGAACAAATTGACAAAATTTAAAAATCGTTAATTTTGTAATTATCGATTTGAAAGTGATATTTTTGGAATCTGCGAATTTTTTCCGATTTCAACGATATGTCATTTGTCTATAAAGTTTCAAATTTTAGGAGTAACAAGTATCGAAATGAAATAAATCTTGAGTTGCATTTCAATAGAATTCATGATCATTCCTGATATGCGATTGTGAGAATATCAGCACAATAACCGAGTGGGAAATAAGACAAAATCAATTTCTCACATGCACGTTAAGGAGCATTTTTTTTCAGGGAACCTTATCTAATTACAGAAAATTCTTAAAAGATAATATGAGACGAGACGACTATAAAGTTGACGAACAGAGACACCACTTCAGATTGAGAATGTTCATTGAAAAAATCGAATAAATTAATCAATTCACAACTTTTTAATTTATTTATTAAGCTTTATTATAAATAATATCAAAAATAATATATTGTATATATATATATATATATATAATTTACATTATATTATACATATATTATAAATTAATATATTATATTGATGTAGTGAAGGACTTTTCCGGTTTTAATAATAAGAACTACGCCTTGAAAAGGACTCGGATCCAAGTCCTTTTATGTCGGCAATATGTAAGTAAAAAAATAAAAAAACCGGAAAACGCCGTCACTACATTAATATTCTAAGATACCGGCAAAAATTAAAACACATTATGAATTAATATTTTTATACATTAAAAATATATAATAATAATATGTTATTATTGTAATTAATAATAGTTAATTAATAAGTAACAAATTAATCAATTAAGAAATTTAATGACGCATTTAAACAAATATTGTTCTTAGTGTCTAGTATCTAAAATAATAGAAAAAAATCAAGGACGATATTTTAGATAAACCATAAACAACGATATTTAAAGTAACGAATCTTGAACTAAACAAATGCATTTTTATCAAAGTTGTTCAACATTCAACCAAGTAGTTCAATTTTCAACTCAAAAAATAAATTCCCAACAAAATTGTTATAGGTGATACTTTAACCAAATTAGTTTTTAGTTATATATCAAAAATAACCAAAAGATAGAATAGTTAAATTTTCAACCAAGCAGACGAATTTTTAACTGAAAAAATGAATCTTCAACTGAAAAAAAAGGAATTCCCAACAAAATAGTTCACTTTTAAACCAAATACTTGAATTTTCAACTAATAAAGATCAATTTTCAACCGAAAATGGAAAATTTAAATTTTCAGTTAAAAAATTAACTTTCAACTAAACGAAATGTCATTTGCCTGTAAAATCTGAAAATTTAAGGAGTAATAAATGCAGAAATGAAATAAATCTTAAGATGGATTTCAATAGAATTGTGATTTTCGTAAAATTGTGAAGATATTCTGACAACCTAAATCCTTATTTCTTCTTCTTAGTAGTCGTTATTGTCTCGCACTCTGGGTTTAGATACTCGTAGAATCACGGTTCGATGAACAGAAGAAGCAGAAGGGGTTGTAAGTTCTACTCTCTTGGGACTGTACGTGCGAAATATTCAATTATGAAGTCATTGTCGTAAAATTTGGAAGATATGCAAAATTCCTAATTCGCCACTTTCTCTCTTTTCTGACATTTTCAGGTTTCAAATGGCAATTTAAAGTCAGTTCTGTCTAAAAGTCAAAGTTTTGAAGACGTGAAAAATGTCGGACTATTTGAAATACGGTTTTCGCATAAAAGAAAGTGGTGAACAGCAGTGCTTGATTTTGTTTAACTGTATTTTCCGTCGCGGCTAAATCTCCCTCAAAAATGAAACGTCATTATGAGCGGAAGCACCCTGAATCTCAAAACCTTCCGGTCGAGGTCTTTGAAACCAAATTGCGCGAACTTAACCTTTTGGAGGGAAAAATGCGCGAAAGTTTAGGTAGTGAATCGACTTTAGGAGACAGCCAGGAATCACAAATGAGGCAAAAGTTATGTGAGTGCTCATATGCGGCGGCACTAGTTATTGCCCAGGCAGGTAAGCCACAAACAGAGGTAGGAAAATTGATTAATCCGATTTGTGCTGACTGAACTCGAATTTTATAGGGGGATAAGAAGGCCGAAATTATTAAAAAAATGCCACACTCCGCGCGAACAATGGACAGGCGAATAACTGAACTGGGGGTTGATATGAGGACTCAATTCAAAAATGAGATAAAATCAAGTGAAATCTTTGCCATTCAGGTGGACGGCTCAACTGATAGCAATGTAGAACAACTGTTGGGATTTGTTCGTTTTATTGACAAAGAGGACATTGAAGAGCGGATGCTTTTTTGTAAAAGTATGGAGGGGCAGGCAACGGGACATTTACTTTTCCAAGGGATGATGGAAAAAACGGCTTTTTATGAATTAGATTGGAAAAAATGTGTAGCGCTTTCTTCCGACGGTGCTAGTTCGATTACTGGGAAAAACGTAGGATTTGTAAAATATTTCAAAGAAGTCGCGCCGACCTCTTCTTGGTATGACTGCATTATTCATAAATATTCATTGGCTGTGAATTCGATGCCTGCATTATTAAGAGAAGTGACGGACGATTCGGTTAAAATCGTAAGTTTTGTCAAAAGTAGTTCTCTAAATAGTCGTTTGTTTTCGGTACTGTGTGCAGAAATGGGAGCAGAATTTTCACAATTACTGTATCACACTGAGGTGAGATGGCTATCCAGAGGAAAAGTTCTCAATCGAATTTTTTTTTTTAAAGATGAAGTTTACGTTTTTTTTAATGACTCAAAACATGAGTTAGCTTTCAGATTTGACGAAAAATTGTGGGTGATGAAGCTTGCATATTTAGCAGATATTTTCGGACATTTGAATTTTTTAAATGTCAAACATGCAAGGTTCGTGCACAGACATGATTTCTCTTCAGAATTCTGTGGAAAGCTTTCTCATGAAGTTCGAGTATTGGATCATGCAGATTGATTCCAATGTGTATGATGCATTTCCTTTGCTTGCTGAGTTGGTGAAGTACGATGCAATTGACGCGGAAACCAAATCGTCCATCACTGAACATTTAAATGCTTTAAAAAAGAATTTTCGCGATTATTTTCCCCCTAAAAGCGAGTACGAAGATGCATGGATTTTGAATCCTTTTGAACGAAGTTTGGCCATCAAAATACCCACAACTTGCAATGGCTGCATTAAAAGTTTTAGTTCCTTTCCCTACGTCATACTTATGTGAGTTGGGTTTTTCTTCGATGGCCTACATGAAAAATAAATATAGAAATCGATTAGAAGACGTTGAAAATTATTTGCTGTTGAAAATTAATAAGTCCATGACACCTGACATCAAAAAATTAGCAGCTTCAGTTCAGTCACATCCTTCACATCAGTTTACTTGAATTTCATGTACAGTGTGCACCAAAATTGATCAATATCCTTATTTAATAGACGCAAAAAAGTTAAAATTATTTAAAAAATATAATGGGGCGAATTCATTTTCGATTGGAGAGGCTTCTGCTGCAAATCGTTTCCCGACAAAATATGCTATTTTGCAAAGGATTTTACGCGACTCATATTTCAAGAATTTAATGCAAATTAAATTTTTGACAAACTTTTGAGCGTTTGAAACTTAGAAAATAATAATACAGTCTCAAAAAAATTGCGAAACATTTCGTGTAAAGTGCTGTAGTATCTGAAACCAATATAGATGTTTCAATTTTTTTACATCTGATTTTCGTTCTCTTTCGAAGTATACCGGAAATTTTGTTATTCTGATAATTTTCAAACTCATTTCTCTCAACAAGTCAACCCGTATTTTCTATTGGGTTTTCATAAGTTGGTACTAATATAATTCATTATATCCTAGAAAAGTTTATCTTTGTCAATTTTGTTTCCGTTAAATTAATAAAAAAAACGGTCCGCCTGCAACCTTTGATCGTGAAACGATTTTGTGAAATGAAATATAAACCTGTCCGATTTGGAACGAATACGCCCAAAAAAAGTCTCTTTCCAGTCTAACTCCACCTCCACGTTGGAGGTTCTTTTCATATTCTTTAAGATATAAAAATTTATGATTATATAATAAGCATCACCATTCACATTACATAAAAATAAGTTGATAGTATGCGTTCTTTTCATATTCTTTAAGATATAAAAATTTATGATTATAAAATAAGCATCACCTTTCACATTACAATGTAACACAATTATAATAAAAACTCTGTGAGCGAAAATGCTTCACGTCTTTCTTTTATTATAAAGTGATCCAGTCTTACGAAAACATAGCAATATATATACATTGGCCATAAGTTATTATACTTCTAAACATTATCAAAATGCCAATTCATGCGTATGCATCAGAGCGACCGAGCGGTCTCGAGCACTGCAGCGCGAGAAAACGTGTATGCACGGCTATACCGAGTGCAGATGGGCATCGAGATGTTACGTGCGTATAAGCAGGAGTCGCAAGGCTGCATCAACTCTCGTTCTGCCCGCATGCGCGCCGCCTAGCGAGTCTCCTTAGCACGAACCACGGCAGAGGCTGTCTGCACAGCCAGCAGGCGTGGAAACTTTTCTCCGTGTACCCTCTCAGCGCGACTCCCACGCAGCCTCCCCGTTAAAAGGGCACGCACTGGCCCAAAACGTCAGTTCTCTCATGGGTTTTTTAGAGAAAATTTTCACCCAAACACATAAGACTAAATAGCATAAGCTGCGATAATCTTTACTATAAAAACACAAACTTAAACATGTCACATAGGCCGTATTCGATTCTCGAACAAGATACCTTAATCAAGATTACTACTTAGCAAAAATTATATAAATGTATATTTTTGTAAACCATATTTGTTGATGATCAATAAAGGAATTTTAAAAATGAAAAAAGTGAAAAACGTCAGTTGTTTCCGAGCTGGTGAGCAGCACCCTTACAAGAAACCCAACAGCTGGAAACCAGCTCTAGGTGCCTGCAGCTGGTAACCAGCCATAGGTCTCACGAGCAAGCCATTGCCGTCTCTTTCGAAGCGTACTACCGATCTGATGAAGTCAACCTACGATTCTCTCTATCCGGAAATATACTAACATAAATTGCAACAAGAAAATGTTAAGCGAATAATAAAAAAACTGAACTACACGAATTTTGGTCACTCAAATTTTCCTTTCTGTATCCTCCGCTAATGGACTAGCTGGCATACCAGCCATTTCAGCCGACTCACTGATTATCTTCATTCCTTTCCCACCTACTAACCAATAGAATATTCGCTAACAAATTTCTTTCAGGGAGAAAAATTAGTCTAAGTCGAAAACGCCTGATCAAACCTTAATTGTTCAGAGTTACGCAACAGGGCTAATCAGACGAACGGATCCTGGCCGTACGTTGCAACATCGAGCCGCTGCAACATCATTACTCCAGGTTGAGGTACCGCTAGATGGGAATAAAAGTTTTCGAGCCTACTGCGATGCTTCTCGCCATGGATCATCGACCACACTGCCATTGAGAGTGCCTATTTTCTCCGGGAGGGCCGAAGAAGGACTCGAGCATTTCAGCTTCGACTCTGAAACAGATTCTGACTCCTCCGATCGGAATCTAAGTCACTTGCCCCACCCACCGTCTACTGTGGACATCACGGATACTTAAGTCATCGATCGACTATGACTTCCCGATATCACCATCCCTGCTCTAAACTGAACCATCTCCTGTCTCTAAAACAATCCTGCCAAGTTCTCCAGCCTTTCAGTACACTTCCACCACGACTCCAAACTCCCACCAAATCCAATCCCATTCAGCTAAATCAATCCAGCTTTGAATCCGGCGAAATCTTTGATATCCCCCATTCCAGCTCACGTCGTCTCTCAGAGTCCTCCCCCTCCTCTCGAAACGCGATTCGTCAAGTTCCATATCCCTCCACACTTGAACTATAAATATTAGGAATTTATAACTGGGCTTAACAGAAACATCGGCGCAATCCTAAGGCTCAGTTCATAATCATCCGTCTCAAAACCTTCCTCTGATCCTACTCACGCTATCTCTTTCTATCTTATCAGATAGGCACACTAGATCCTCCGCCACCTCCCTTACCACCGTACCTCTCACTCTTTTTTCCGGTCGACCGCTAGAGCTCAATTCGGATGCTTTCGTTGTTACGAGCAGCAGACTTCCTACTGCTTCATGCCCTCCAGCCTCCTGCCAGTGGCCCCAACTTTGGCATGTTGAGCTACTGCGCTTGCCCGGCACGGCGGTCCTCATTGGTCGCTTTTGGCGCGCGATTTAAACCGGGTATAATTAACAATTATTGAAATTAAAGTAGATAATCATAATAAATTGCACATTAATATCAGAAATTACGTAATTTGTAATGTAAGGTTAGAAAAAAATAATAATGCGTATATTTCGTTAATGATAGCATATTTTCTTTGAATTCAAAAGATAAATTTATATTTCAATAAAAAAGGTGTTTGAATAAGGAAAATGTTTATTCAAAGATTTGAAAATACGTATTCATAATATTTTTGAAATTTTCTATATATATTTTAAACGGTGAAATATAAGTTAGTCTTTGGAACTGAAAAAAGAAACTATCAATTACAAAATATACGCATTATTTTTTTCTAACCTTACATCACAAATTACGTAATTTCGGATATTAATGTGTTTTTTCTGTGAACTTTTAGCAATACCTAGGGAAATTTTTTCAAAAACCTGAAAATTATACGACATTTAGCTTGAAATCTTATCTTTAATTTAAGCCAAGAAAACTTCAAAAATCTTCATGGGTACCCGAGATATGATTAAAAATATTCAATCGTATCTGACCTCAGTTTCAATCGACGATCACGATAAGATAATATTTCAGGCTCGATGTCGTATAATTTTCCGGTTTTTGAAAAAATTTCCCTAGGTCGTGCTAAAAGTTGAAGTTGAGGTAGAAAATTTGAGAAAATCTTGAATTTTGTTTTTAAACTTTTCACGTGCTGTATCCTTTTCAGAAGGTCAAAAAAATATTTTTTGGGTACCACTAGACGTGGAAGTCAGCAGTGATTTTTAATAGCGCTTACAAGAGTCGTGCGCACAATTTCCGACGGTAGTGTATGTCAAAAATTAGATAATTCTAGCAAGGCTTTGGCAAAAAGTAAAGTGTAGTCGTGAGATTTCGAATAAGCTCATCACGTGAAATGTAATTTATTTATTTATTTTATAGACACGATGTTACTTCAAACTAGAGGAGCAAGTGAGGATTGTGAGAACGCAGGTACGAATGACGCAAGTGTAAGCTTGGCCCTCAGTAGTAGTACGAGATCAGTGGATCAGGTATGTATTATAAACTCAATGTAAATTTGTCTTTTGCCCATAGCCATAATTGATTCACACTTAGAGAATGTTCAGTAGGGTGGTCTAGATTTATATTATACATACCTGTACAAATTCAACTTTCCATTTTTGGTGATTCATCTCCCCAATTTGTTCGTTTTCCGGAAAAAATTCTCTTTTCTTTTCAAATTGGTCAACATTAACCCGTGCCCCTGGGCTTGCGAAATTCACATAGGGTTTTTAATTGGAAAAGCAATAATTGCAAAGCATGTTGAAGAAAAATATTATTTTTAGATCCATCAACTATATAATTTATCCCAAAAATATTAACTTTTAACGAATAGAATTTTACAAAGTAATTATTTAAAAATTATGTTTTTTTACAGGTGGAACTATCAGACGGATTGTTTGTGGACAAATTCGGTCTCGAGACAATACGATGCAATAGAAAGGCGAATCCATCGAAAATCGTACGAAATCTTGTGACCCTTATTTTCACGCGTGATGAGATACTAAACCAGAGTCTCACTGGGAAGGAATGCAATTTTAACAAAAAAGTTAATAGAAAGGAGGCCACGCAACGATTAGATCAACATAAAATACGTATACTTAAAGGTATGGAATTTGATTATCAATGCGCAAATGTCTAAGAATAAAAAAGTTGAAATAGTTGATAATTTAAATTATATTTTTCAGATGAATTCAGGAGGATATTGTGTCAACACAATTATTCTGCGGACGATGTCGACAAGGAGGTCCTAAATGTGGAGAAATATATAAAGTCTAAGCTTTCAACGGAGAAGCAAGCAACCAAAAAAGCGCAAAGGACATGTCACGTAGAAAAATCAGATACTGACAATTTTACTACTAATTCTGCAGATGAAGTCTCGCCCGCAAATTCTGACCTCACTGCAGAGCAGAATAACACTTTTTCTGATTCTGAAGCACCGGAAACAGAAACACCCGAAACTGAAGATGCAACATCTGAAACTGTTTCGGATGATTCGTTTCACCTTCGCCTTTCCGAAGGTGATAACGAAACTTTTGAAGATGAACTTCAGTTTCGGATGACCTGTGAAAGTGCTGCAGAATCCGAAAATGTAACGTATTCCCATTTTGAAGAACACGAGATATCTTCTGAGGGGACAGATTATTTTCGCACTGGCACTAAACGTTTACAGGCATGTCCTGAAGAGAAACAGTTTGTTCATTTTAAAAAAAAAGGAAACTTATGTCCTTTTTAACGTGAACATACTTTTCCTTGTAATTGTCACACTTTTCAAGAATGGGTGCCATTCGAATATAAATTCAAAAAATGCACTAAAAATTTAACGGGTGTCGCTTGTGTATTGAAATGGATACACAAGCTACATCCGATACATTTTCAGGGTATTTAGAACTCAAGTAAAGAAATTGTCACCTTTTCCCGAAAGTGTGATAAGTATGAAGCAGTGACATAATCATGCGCGAGAAATCATCTGCAAAATTCGTATTTACGGGACTGTCAATGCCTGGTTTTTCCGAATTATATAACTTACATTCTTTTTCGTTTTTATACTCTTCGCTTGCTTTTCCGTCGGAAATTAGTCGAATATATTCATATTTGTCCGGTTTTAATGAAACGCAGTGCAATTATAGTGCTACGTAAGAAACATTTGAAGGTCTAAGGTTTTTTAGAATTGTTGAATATTACGATAGTTACGCTATATTGAATTTTGGGGTTGGATTTTTTGGAACTGTCGATATTTCTGGAACCCATAATTTGATTTGGATGAAAATTTGAGGTATTAGAGGCGAAATAATATATTTTGAGATTGAAATACTCCAAAAAGTTCAAAATTTTGCACCGAAAAAGTTTAAAATCAAAATTTTGCTTCAATTTACTCATGAAATATCCCCTGATTTAATTTTTTTTTCATTGGGATATAAAGATATGTCTATGTCTGAAAATATCGTAATTTTAATGAGACGCGAGCTTCGCAGCCGCGGTCAGTGTCGCTAGTCGCGAACGATAGAAGCTACAAAACTGGGTTTCTAACTAGTTGTAAACAAATTTCTTTTCCTGAACTTGCTTCGAATGTAATGCGCAAGGGTGTTTGGAATAGAAAAAATTTTGTGTAGTTGTAGTGATAATCATTATAAATAAATTCTATTGAAAAACACTGAATACTATGGATTTGTTAAGTATATTTTGGTGTTAAAATTACTAGCTTTTATCATGAAAGTGATATTTGATCATGAAAATATGTCTTCCGATATCATTTGTGACCTTTTTAAAAAAAATATAATAACTAATGCACGTTGTGGACCTTTGCAGCTAAAACGATATTATTTTGTCTTATAAGTTTATGGGTAAATATCCACACTGGACATTTCTTTTCATCACTTGTTGATAAAATTAACAAATTATAATACAGGCCAAAAGTTTGAATGCACTTAAGAAAAAAACTATTTTTGTAGTTTATACTTATTTTGCTACATTATCCACATAATTTTGGTATGTACAACATAGTTTTAACATTTCCTCCTCCTTCTGAATGTATTTTATATAGAAATCAATTCAACTGCAAACAGCAAAAACATGAAAATATTACTTCAGCCGATTTTTCTTAGGTGTCTTCAAACTTTTGGCCTGTACTGTATGTCGAGAGACATATTTTCATGATCAAGGGTCACTTTTTTGATAAAAGCCAGTAATTTTAATACCAAAATATCCTTTCCAAATGAACAATCCATAATATTCATCTTTGTTAATAGAATTTATTGACAATGATTACCATTGCAAGTAAGAAATTTTCTATTTAAACACCCCTGCGCACTAAATCCAAGCCATATTCAGCAAAAGAAATTTTTATTTTTTTGCAAGTAGTTAGAAAAAAAGTTGAAGCTAATATCGTTAGCGAATTGCGACACTAAACGTACAGCGCACCGTCTCACTGAAACTACGATATCTTGGGGACCAGAAGAATCTCCATACATTTTTTCCAATGAAACGTGAATTCACAGGGAACTTTTATATCCCATTTTTGAGAAAAAATGAGAAAGGGAGTATTTCATGAAAATAGATTCACAATTTTTTGTTTAATTCTTTTTGCGTAAAATTATAAACTTCTTATTCGAATAAATTTTTTTTTTAAATATATAATTTCACCTCTAATACCGTAAACTTTGCTTGAAATTCAATTACCATTTCCAGGAATATCGATAATTCCAAAAAAATGCAACCACAATATTCAATATTGAGTAACTCCCGTAATTTTGAAAATTTTCCAGAATTCATACACCTACAAAATCTTTTTTATGTAGGAATATAATTTCACCAAGTTTCATTAAAATCGAATGACCACTTGAAAATCCTGATATTCCTCACGTCCCGTGTGAAAAAATTTCGTGGCTAATATGTAGATTTTGCAGTTAATTAAAAATATAAAAAGACAGTTTATGTACACCAAAAAATAAAAAAATGAGTTTTCGAAAATTTTGAACATATGCCGGGTGTCGAACATATGATGTAACTTTATAATATGTTGCTGAAAGTTTGTGCCGCCACCATCTAAAAGTTGAATTTTTGGCACCTTTTTTGCTGGATATGAATTTCAATCCATTCGAAAGTGATATTTATTTGAATAAATCATGAACAATTTTTAAACATTGAATGTGCTTAATGTGAGAAAAAATCATTGTAAATATATTTGTATGGCTGCACTTGCGATTAGGCTGAGAAATAGTTATTGTTTATGATTTTAAATAATTGATACGTTAGGCGTACCTGGTATTTAATTATTTCATAAATAATAAAAAAAATAATTTACTTTAATTCCCCAGCGATTATTAATTTTAGTGATTAATTTTGGTGAAATATACGAAATGAAAAATGTACAGAGTTGTAAGTTAAGTTTTATGTAATAAAATAAGTAGATTAAGCCGAATTAGTAGAATAATAAAATTCAAGGATGTCCATTGTACAATGTACACACTACGTCCAATCAACCTCAAAAGTCGCCTATCTTTAAAATGGTTTATAAAATCGGCAAAAATAGACCTGTTATTAATTTCTAAGAATCTTGAAGGAGGCTTCTGAGCTCACTTCCGAAAAAAATAATTCAGGTTCAAATTGTTGATATAACTGTAGTTATTTAGAGTTTTCGTTTTTGCTGTCTCTTTAGGGAAAAGTTACAAATTGGATATAATCATAACTATCAAGGCATCATTTTATTCGTTGAAGGATTCTCTGCAATTATATTTGAGTGGGTTAAAAAAAATTAATTTATGAATCATACAGTTATAATTTTTATAAACAATGATAGTTCAAATTTTAATAAATACCACCCAAATAGAATGATGGAGAATCTCTCAAAGAATAAAATGAGACCTTTATTATTAGAATTAAATAAGAAGTGTAACTTTTATCTAAAAGGAGAAAGCAAAAATTGAATATCTTAATAACTACTGTTAAACAATTTTAACCTACATCATTCTTCTCTGAAGTGTGCTTAGAAGCCTTCGTCAAGATGTGCAGACATTAATGATAGATCTATTTTTGTTGATTTTATAAATCATTTTAAAAATTGGCTACTTGAGATTCATTTACATTTTTTGATTGATTTATCCTTATAAATAGGATAAAGAGTAGAATTTAAATAGTAGTATATGTATACAGTATTTCATTTTTTCTAAGAAATGTTAATAAAAGAACTTTTATAATATTAATTTTGCCCTCATTTTTATTCCGTGTGTCAAAAATGTTTTAGAAGTGGTAGTACGCCTTAAAAAATGTTTACAGCGATGTTTTTGGGGTGGTTAGTATATATTTGTATACACGTTCGGTCATAAATCATTCCTAAAGGATGTAAACGTTTTATGCGTTTATTCGGGTTTAAAGAGATTACAGATTAGGGACCTCCATAAAGTCATAAAGCGACCCTTAAAAGAACCCAAATATCTGACACTATCTCTAGAGACAAAATCATTCAAATCGAGCCTGCAAACAGGCCTGACTATTTCGTCTGAGAATATTCTGAGATTTTCTGTCGGTAGGGATGAAAGTTCTACTATTTACATATGAAAATTGTCTTTTGAATCTAAAAATTCATCTTTAGTTGAAATGGCGACTTTCTTGTATGAAAATGCAACTGTTTGGTTGACAATTGCACAATTTTGTTAAAAAGTCATCCTTTTTGGTTGAAAATTCAAGAATTTTGTAGAAAATTTACTTTTTGTTTAAAAATTTATATTTTCCTGCTGAAATATCAACTGAAATATGTTTTGGATGAAAATTCGAATACTTGTATAACAATATAATATCCTGGATAACAATGCAACTATTGGGTTAAAAATTATATTTTCTTTACGTTACGTTAGGATTCCATTATTTTGTTCGGAAATTTTGATTGAACCACTTTGTCAAGACACCATTTTCTTTTCCAAAATTCATATTTTTAGCTGAAAATTCATCTATTTGGTTAAATGTATCACTATTTTATTGAAAATTGATGTTTTTTATTTGATAATTGAATTGCATGGGGAAAAGTTTAAATAATTGCTTGGAAATTTATTTTTTTAGCACAACTTTATGTATTTTGTTGAAAACTGAACTACTTCGTTGAAAATAAATTTTTCGCTGAAAATTCACATCTTCTGATTGAAAATTCAATTTTTGTACAGGAAATTCGTCTTGGTTTGAAGGTTCAACCACTTACATTAACTTCTTTTTTCCTGACTGAAAAATGTTTCTTTGTTCAAAAATCGTCTTTTTGAGGTAAAAATTAATTTAAACCAAAATAAATTTTCATCTCCTTTGGTTTAAATATCAACTATTGAACTTTGTTGTCTTGAATTCATCTGTTCAGGTTGAAAATTCAACTATTTTGTTGAAAATTTAATTACTTGGTGAAAATTAAGTATTTGGTTAAAAACTCATCTTTTAGGATAGAAAAGTCATTTTTTACATTATCATCATTCTTGATTGAGAAAGTATTATAATTCTCCTAAATTTCACACCACAGTTTTTCAACGGATTTGTACGATTTGAGACCCCCTGAAGCCGAAACCCAAGTTTTGGCGATGTTACAATTTTTATTTTTCCAACTTCCGACTTAATCTCGTTGCTGCTGAAGATAAAGTTTTAAGCAAAAAGTTAAACGTCCAACCCGACAAAAAAAAATATTTTCAATTAAAAATAGAATAGTTACATTTTCAGTTCAAAATACTTAACTCATAACCAAAAAACAACGAATTTTCAAAAAAATAGTAGTTAAATTCTCCACCGAAGAAATGAATTTTCAACCAAAAAGAAGAATTAGGGCCGATTTCACCAACTCCGATTAAGTTGTTAAATCCCCGATTATTGTAATTTAATCAGAGACTTGCGTCCCACCATCTCCTTAACGCTGGTAAGTATAAGATAATATACTATATATAATATACTATATAATAATATATAATTGCAGTTTGCGTTCAGTACAGTTCGAAAATGGCAGAGTTTGATTATGATTATTTTCTATCATCTGATGATGATGAAGATATTCTGCAAGCCATTAATAGAAGACCAAGAGTAATTAGTAATTAGTACTAATTAGTACTCACGCTCTGCTGCTCGAAATACAAGAAAAATTGCAACCTGCTACTGAAAGGTGAGTACCAAAATTTTTAGCAGCTTTTTCAAAATGAATTTACATATTTCTATAATTGAAGGTGCCACCAAAAAAAAAAAAAGGTTCGAATAGAATACGATTTTCTTTATATACGACTTTTAAGATGATGTCATTATTTGCCTTTGGTTTCGTTTCAGAAATCATGCTATTTCACCTATGATACAAGTCCTCGTTACTTTACGATACTATGCAACTGGTTCAAATTTGATTGCAGCCGGAGACTTTTCAGGAGTAAGCAAAAACAGTGCATCAAGTAATAGAAGCTATTACGTGATTGGCTCGAAATACCTATTATAACTGAGAAAAATAAATTTCCAATAAAAAAGCGAAGTTTCAACCAAACAGTTGCATTAAAAAAAAAAAGATGAAATCTCGACCAAAAGAGATAAATTTTCAATGAAATAGATGAATTTTCAACCAAAATATATGAATAAAAAAAATTGTGTGATATTTCCACAACGTTTGTTTTTGTAATAATTATCTGTTCCTCTTGTACGAAACTGATGCCGGCAGAATTCTTCATTTCTGGCAGAACTTCCTCAGTATCATCCAGAACGATTTTTTCGCCAAAACACCCAGTGACTTAATCAGATGAACCATCATCATCAAACGCATTCTCCATTAGTGCCGCAGTTGGACCAATAATCCCTTGTATTTGTAAACATAGTTGATCTTCCTTGATTACATTTCTTGCTCCACCAGCTTTCAAGGTTTCTTGGCGAATTTCGCTCAGAGTCTTCACTCTTTCTTGTAGTGCGCTTCATGTTGTCCCATAATACGCTCAATTTTTCAATCGGCCGGATTTCTGGTGAGATCCCTCTCGAATTGAATTCGTCGCACATTTTGTTCCACGCCTTATCTTTAGCTTTTGTGGCCACTGTGCCCGTTCTTTTGCACTCGACGATCTCCTTGTATTTTTCAACTACTGCAGCTACAGCCGCTTTTTCCTGCTTTGAGAAATTTGCACTCCGTTTTCTCGCCTGCTTTAACTGAAAAATTGTTTCATTGTCCTTATTTCTTATTGTGAAACAGTGCAGTTTTTTTCATTCAGAAAAACAGAACTCACCGTACGAAGGGATGCATAGGATACGACCGAAATGCAAATCTAATTTGAATTCATTTTGAAACAAAAATATGATTTGATCATGTTCATACTAGTGCTTTTCACATTTTTCTCGAGGAAATTAATTTTAAAATGTTACCTATTTCATATTTTGCACATTACTCGTTTCAAATATAATAAAATAATTGTAAAAAGCTTTTATTTGAGCTTATGCTTCTTCAGGGTTTGTGCTAGGTATATTCCAATAAAATATGCTGGTCCTTTTGTTTCTGATAAACTACATGTTTGAAAGTTCGCGCTGATTCTAGATAGTTCAGAGCTTGACCGGTAGCGGCGCTAAATGCCAAAGCCGCTTTCAATTCGCCTCAAACTAACGCTTGAAAAAAGAATAGCGTACGCCGTACGCGATTAGTTTAGTGAATGTGATAGTATGAAGATACCGACTTTACAAAATTAAAACGAGAAATATTTCCGAGTTCGTAGTCATTAATCTGATTTTGAATAAATTCTCGCTTGTTCTTGGACTGAGAATTCTGATACTGGAAAGGCCATTCAATGCTATTTCACTTAAAGTAGGTTCCCGTTTTTACTTCAAACAGTGTTTCGATAGTTTTGAAAATTGAAGGATTCATGTGATAAAATGAATGATTGAAGTGCACAGAAAAAACAGTGGGATTATTTTTGTTGCAGCTCATTTGCTATGTTCTCGAAATGAGATTTTTTTTTCTCAGAATGAAAATACTTCAAATTGGAAACTTTAACATTAACATTGCTGCATTCTCATTCTCCGGTGTCTCATTTTTGTTGCAATTCAAAAAAACAGCGAATCGGCGTACTTTTGAGGATCGGCGTTTTTCTGTGTGCCAATAAAATGACTCACACAAATTCCTTGTCCGTGTTGAATCCGCAATTTTTTCGGATCAGATTTTATGTGGAAAAGTACAATTGCTTTCAGATATGTGTCTATGAAATAATATGCGAATTTGATTACTTTTTCATCATATGGCACGATCGGCTGTAATTAAAGAACAAAAAAATGTTTTACTCCCGTATAATTTAAAAACATAATTCCAAGGAAAACATGTACCAATTACCAGTTTTAGAATCTTTGTATTTATATTTTCTAGTGAGACCGAGCTGCTGAACTTTTCGATATCATGCCTGCGATAAGTGGAATCTACAACAGATAATTTGAGCATTGGGCCACACTTTTTTTGCAGCAGTTTGTATGGCTATCTCAAAGTCTATGACGATTTCTTGCGTATTTGAACAAAGACCTTTTTCTACGCATAATTTTTGAATTGATTCGAAACATTCTTCGTGAGTAGTTTGGCGGATCATTCGTAAAAAAAATCGTCATCAAGTTTAGTTTTTATATTTTATTTATATATTTTTGCTTGAGTTTCTGCTATATCATTTGCAGGTGAGGGTAAAACGCTTTGATGGACCCTATATGCAGCTTTTTTAACATTTCCTATACACACGACGAGTTGATGATTTTAGCTGGTTTCTCGAAAGGTTGATCTACAGCTTTTCTTTTTACGCTTGTTAAAAGCGATTGACGCTGCAACATTTGTTTATTCACGAGGTCATAATTATAATTTTAATTTTTAAGGAGACTGTTAATTGTTCGCGGAGATTCACCCGAAGTACGTAAAAAAGATTGGCATTTTTTATCGTTACACCTCCATCTTCCTTCTACCGTTCTTAACAACTCACTAAAATGGAATTTGAAGTCATTGATAATTAGAATAGTTTTACCTTTCTTAGGCGTCCCTTCAGTAACAACTGGAGCAGCTTCCGAAAACATTTTTCCTCCAAAATGCAAACGATATTCAGGTCGAGATTTCTACTATAGCAGAGTAGACGACAAAATTCACTTGCATTGAAAATCAATGAACGAATACGAATGAGACTAGTATGTGGAATGCAAACTATTTAATGGATAATTTTGTTCAATGTGATTGGTTAAATAACAAAGAAAATTTATGATGCTTGTTAATAAGTTTCTAAATTAGGCTAGGAATGAAACTATTCATATACTTTTGTACTGGGCGTGGAAAATTATTAAAGGATAATTTTAAGGAATGCGATTTGTTTGAGAAATAAACCAAGGGGATATGTTAAAAAGAGGCGATTTCGAGCCTGTGAGTGTAAAGTGAATACGCAACAAAAAATTCTTTTTTAATCTATTTTAAGGGAGACTAGGAACGTAGATAAAATGAACCAAGTTCAGTTTCGTTTTACCCCGTAACGACGGGAGGCATCTATAAAATATATCCTCCACTCATATTGCAGAAACTTGTTGCTTGTTTTTTAATAAGGTTGGTATACAAGGGTTTTTCGTGATACTCCTCTTGATTTCTAAGTCAGAAATACGAGATTATTAATATATATTAATATTTTTCAAAATCCATATAGGTCATATGACCAATGGTCTTCATGGTGCTCTTTTCGATTTCGTGCAGGAAAACTCCGAGCTCAAGATGGCGCTCAAAATTCATTGACCATAGTGGTGGCACTGTCATGTACCATGCTTATAGTGACACTACGCCGCGCTTTGGTGTCCTGATATTTATGTCAACCTGGCATTTGTCGCCTCTTCCGCCCAATCAAGATGTACGCATCGACCCCAGCAGCGCGACGGCATCGCGCAGCGTGCTCGGAGGCCTTCGGCATCTTGGTTGGGCTTGCTCGGCTGGCGCTGACGCTTCTGTGGCTTTCTCGATGGGGCAGCCTCCCTAAATGTCGGACATCTCTACGTCCCCGGTAGATGGTTGGTCCACTGATGCCAATGTGGGGGCCTATTGCTACTACGCTTGCGTTCGGGCCGCGCACTGGTTGGCCGCAGTTGGCGCGCAATTCAAAATTGGAATTAAAAACAGTTCTTGTAATGAAAATAAATCATAATTGAAAAATGCACAAGAATGTATGTAAATTGTACAACTTCTGATTTTAGACAAGAAAAAATTTATAACACATATATTTTTTAAATGACAGTTTATTTTCTTTGACTTCCAAATAATAACTTATATTTCACAAAACAATCAATTTCGGAAGTCTAAAATCAGAAGTTGTACAATTTATATACATTCTTGTGCATTTTTCAATAATTATTTGTTTAAATCACAATAATTGTTTTTAATTCCAATTTGGATCGAGCGCCAACTGCGGCCAATCAGTGTGCGGCCCGAACGCAAGTGCAGTAGCAAAAGGCGCCAACATTGGCATCACTGGGTTGGTCCGGGGCACTCCTTCCTTTGCGGCGCATAGGTAGAACTGTGACGCGCTTTCGTACTCCGCAACCCTATGACACTCTTTGCCGCATCTCCAGCAGAATCTGGTCCGGTCAGGATCCTCGCACTCCGCTGCCAGGTGGCCGTAGCCTTGGCAGCGGTAGCATATTATGGCCTCCTGCTTCTTGTGTATTCAACAGGATACAGGGGAGTCCAGAGAGAAGAAGAAGCCGGGGAAGCTCCAGCACAACAGTATTAGAAGAGAGTGAGCGAGCCTACCTTGAATCCTCCTGAGCAAAACACCAATAGATCATATCCGAAGAAGTTGAAGTCCCGCGCCAATGGTCAAAGGTAAGGTGAAGTCGTACACCCTTGGTTTCAAACTCAAGGGTGTCAGGATTACGAGGAATGGAGATGTCCTCATCGAGGTGGGGGCGATGCAGAGGACAAAACTAAACCGTCCTTTGCAATTAGGGAGGCTGTTGAGGATGGGGGGAACGTGCGTGGGGCGACTCTTCGGAGAGAGCCTGGCTGCAGATGTCAAAGTCAGGATGATGAAGAAAGCCTTCATGATGTACCTAAAGGCATACGCCAAGCTGAAGGAGGAGCTAACCACGAGGATACTTCATACGGGACACCTTAAGGTGGGATGGGTATTCCATAGTGCTACCACTGCGCCGCGCAGGAGGGAGAGCTTCAGAATAAACATCTACCGGGGACGAAGAGTTGTCCGTTGTTTAGGGAGCCCGCTCCATCGAGGAAGTCACAGAAACCTCAGCGGTAGCCGAGCAAGGCTAAGCAAGGTGTCGAAGGGTGACGAGTTCGCTTCGCGACGCCTTCGCGCTGCTGGAGATGATGCGTACATCTTGGTTGGACGGGGAATGCGACACAGGCCAGGTTGTCATAAACAGCAGGACGCCGAAGCACGGCGCAGCGAGCCTATAGGCATGGCCCTGAAATAATGTGACAGCGGTTCAAGGGTCATTGTGTGGCTGGTGAGGGAAGGTGAGTTTAGTGGGTACTGCCGTTTTTTAGGTCGGGTCCCACACTCAGTGCGTAAATGCATTCTCACCTGCCCTAAAAAAACATAAATATTCAATTATATTTCAAGGGTAGCCATATTGGGTCCATCGTCTTGAGCTCACAGTTTTATTGCACGAAATAGAGAAGTGCGCCATGAAGACATCTTGAATTTCGCTTTTCTGACTTAGAAATCAAAAAGAGTATTACTGAAAATCCTTGCATACCAAGCTTATTGAAAATCAAGCCACAAGTTTCTGAAATATGAGTGGACATGCATCCCGTCGTTACGGAAAAAATGAACTGAACTTCGCTTATTACATGTTCTCAGTACCCCACAATGAAATAAGTGTCACTGTCCCCCTTAAAATGGATCAAAAAACAATTTCTTGATGCGAATTCACTTTACACTCTCAGGCCAAAAATTGCCTCTTTTTAACATCATCCTTTATTATGCTAGTTAATAAGTTTCAAAACTACCCAGATAACAATGTGCTCACACCTTGCCCGCATGGTGTTTGCACGCGTGTCGACCGATCGGCACGATGTGAGGGCAAGAGTGCAGACATATGTGTCCTCATATGCGTTGCACGCTTGTCGGCACGTGCGTGCCAGCGTCGTGTTAGCATGCACGTGTTTTGAGTTATAATTATTGAAAACAAGATGTTAAAAATAACATAAATAACAGAAAACATTGTATGACGTTTTTAAGAAGAGACTCTTGTGTTGAAAGTTGTTCTTTAACAACTGATGATGCAACAGGTGTTTATTCCAAAAGCGACATACACAAAATTATTCTTGCTACATAATTGCTACAACACTATACTTTTGAATCTTCTAGTTAAGTACTTTCAATTGTTTTCCAAGTTGCATTGTTTTAATCGTTCTACTTCTGAGATTTAAGAACTTGAATCTCAGAAGTAGAACGATTGAAAATGTGCACTTGAAAAAATTGTTTTCGATCATTTTAAATCTGAATATAGTAAATACATATTAAAAAATAGTGAAGAAGATATATTGAATTGACGTTTAATTTTAAAAGGTCAAAAAATTATTTTTAAACAATTACAATTCTTGCCGTCTTTGTTCTTTGCCTCAAAATTTGTTTTTACTACAAGCTAATTTTCCGAACCAAAACCCAAGAAAAAATCTTTATTTAATTTGAACAAAAATAATTATTAACTTTTATTTCGACTTTTTGTCTGTAAAATAAACTTGGAAAATAACAAAAATTTGATGCTTAAAGCGAATTTGGTCAGAGTTTTATTTTTACACAACTGCTATATTATGTTTTTAGTGATAATGCGCTTTTTGTGCCGCACTCTTCACCGTACGCTATATGCCCACATTTTGCCCTAAGTACCTGACGAGCATGATAGACGCACGCTGTGCTGCATATCATGCAGACCGTGTGCGGGCACTATGCGGGATTACTTATTGCCCTCAGAACGTGCTGTCACTGTGCTTGCATTGTTGCCGACACATCGTGCTTGCACGCCATGCGCCCATGTGCGTCCGCATGCATTGTTATCTGGGTAGCCTAGGAATGAGATTATTCGTACTTTTGCATTAGACGTGGGCAATTATTAAAGGTTAATTTTGAGTAATACGATTGTTTGAGAAATAAACCTTTATTATGCTTGTTAATAAGTTTAAAAATTAGGCTAGGAATGAGACTATTCATATTCTTTTGCACTAGGCGTGGAAAATTATTAAAGGATAATTTTGAGAAATGCGATTGCTTGACAAATAAACCAGATTTATAATGCTTTTTCATAAGTTTCAAAATTATTCTAGGAATGAAACTATTCAGTCTTTTGCGCTGGGCGTAGAAAATATTATTTAAGGACCATTTGAAGCAATGCGATTATTAGAGAACTCAAATTTATTATGCTTGTTAATAAGTTCCAGAACTGGGTTAGGAGTAAGACTTATTCTTTTGCACTGGGCGTGGAAAATTGTTTAATGATAATTTTGAAAAATGAAATTGTTTGAGAAATGAACCAAATTTATTATTATTTTAAATAACTTTCAAAATTAGGCTAGGAATGAGACTATACATATGCTTTTGCACTGGGCTTGGAAAATTATTAAAGAATAATGTTGAGAAATGCGATTGTTTCAGAGATAAACTAAATTTATGATGCTTGTTAATGATTTTGACAAAAAATATATATATATTTATTTAAAAAAGGGTTAAACAAACACCGCAGGGTCCCACTGGGAGGAACTGCCATCTAAAAATGAGACCGGCTCCCAGTAGAACCGCGGAAAATCACACCCATGGCCACGTCTTACGACCTTGAGATGGGTGGCCACAGGGCACGATGAAATCACAATGACAGGCCGTCGAAACCCTCGTGTGTCTTGAGGACAAAAAGCGACCCAAGGATGATAGCTTTCTGCATCCATCTCGCAAGTGCGTATGGCCAGGACCGCTGACCAGGATCGACGGCAGCAGTTCGGCTGAGTTAGGGGAAGCCGTATAGTGGGGGAATCGTTCGCAGGTACCCAGGACAGAATTGTCGTCTGCCCAGAGTGTTGCTCCAGATGCACGAGGACCTTGTAGAACGTAAGCCCATGACATAAATGGTTGTAATGATGACGTGACTCTGTTTATTATTGTTTATAGGAGAATAAGTTATTATTTCACCTGAAAGTAGCTGACGCCAATTTGTCACACAAGATTTACATTATTGATGTACTAATTTTGAGAACACCTTCTTTTGAATTGCTAAAGATACAACAGGTGAAAGGAAAAATGGGGAAAAAAATTAAAAAGGCGCATAACTTGGTAAATATGAACATTTGAATAAAATATTCCTCAGTTATGTTGTAGTACACCTACAGAAGAGTATTTTTTCTCTCTTGACAATTTTCGAAAAAATGTCTTGCTGTACAGAAAAACAGCCTTTGATTGTTCTGGTACTTCTTTAATTGATGTTTTCTCTAAACGTATCAATTTTATCAAAAAATAATGTGAGAATTAAAATATGCATCTTTCGGAGTAGACCAACTTTTGTTAGAAACTTTTTCCTGTAAAATAAATATCACGAAATTTTGCCTGAATTTCCGGCAACTTTGAAGGTGCCTTACAGCACTTTTACATCCAGTAAAGTGCCTGAAAATTCGCAGGTCCTATTTATATGTCATCTACTACAAGTACATAAATTTTCAAACTTATCCGAGTCACAGCAATGAACCATGAAAATTGGCACCTTTGCCAGGTCGCCACCGCTCACCTCTTCCACTCAGACCTGTAGTCACGCATTTCTACGTTCGCCATCGTAAGCCGAACCTGTCAGGTGAAAATTTTCCTTATCCCTATCATGACACCATTTATGTCATGGGCTTACGGTCTTTTGCAAGAGCGACGCGTTCACGTCTTTGACGTAGAAAAAATTTGGAGTGGTTTATAGTTTAAAGTTTAAACTATATCTTTATAGAGAGCCCAATCATGACCATGCTGCTTCCGTAAAACTATCCATTGAAGTAGACCAAAAGCAGCATCTCCTATCTTTATAAATTTGTGGATGAAATTGTTTGCTACAAAGAAAAACAACTTTTTCTTCTGGCTGTGAATGTTTTTATTTCTCTAATCGATTTTTTCTCGAAATTTATCACTTTTACCAAAAGATATTGTATTAGAAAAAAATCCTCCTATGGGTGTAGTCAAACTTTTGTTGGGAACTTTTTGCTGCATAATCAGTATTTCAATCAAAATAAGCACATGCAGATTTATTTTTCCTCATTCTACAACGTAATTGTCAATTTTGTATGTTAATAAATACCTGAATCAACAAGTAATTCAGAAAACTTCTCTTCGAAAATCGGTTTCCTACCCGACACTATATTTGAACTTTCACAAAACCCAAAATTATAAGAATTAAACAAAAATTAAAGCGCAAATACTTTTCTTATCTCCATCTATTTATACTACTAGGGAAGCAACATGTTTCAAGGCCAATTCAGATCTCCTTGTCAGGGATTATTTATAGGAAGACTATAGGTATGAAAAATTAATATAATACCTGAAAAGAAAATATTTTGATTGATATTAGTTAAAAGTTGATTATGTCTAATATACTTATATAGCCTTAGTGAGAAAATGATTATTATATAAAATAATTCTTTTTACTTATAAACAAAAGAAAGTTACTTCATTCAATTAAAAACTCTGTGTAGTTATTAAAATTTTGAGTTTAGGTGATGGTTTTAGCAACAAAGAGTAAAAAAACTACATTCGATTACTTGTAATCATTAAAGACATTGAATACAATATTAGTAAAATGCCTGAAAATAAAGTTGATGAATTTAGATCACATTTAATGGGGTTGTCAGATGATTTTTTAAACAATCGTAATCCAAAAACATGGTTAGAAAAAGAATTGAATGAGGGCTTAATTGAAACAAAACGTTGCTTAAGAAATCATCCAGAATTAATTATTACTAAATCGGACAAAGGTAATATTACAGTAGCGATTCATAGAGATTTTTATATTCAAAAAATGTTGCTTATCTTAAATAATGAAGATAGGTTTCAATTGATTCCAAATAATCCCACCAAAATGCTTCAAAAGGAGATTGCTAAAATTTTAGAGAGAATGAAAACTGAAAAATGTTTAGATAATAATACTAAAAAAGATGTGATATTGATACAATGAATACTACTAATCTTTCCGGGCGCACACGTACTCCGTTCGCGGTCAACTACCCTCCACACACAAATCCTCAATTCCGCTTTCCGCTCAAGAGGCTTAAAAATGCCCCCCCCCCCCCCATTAGAATTAAATACATTTCAAATGATTTTTAGTAATTTCATTAGATTTGAAAATAATTCTTAAATTACATATTCATTTTTAAACAAAATTGTATAAATATTGTTATTTATAAGTTTAAATTACAAAGTATAATTTTATTTACATAAGACATGCCAATATACACTCTACTTTCTCTCCCTCCTTGATCTTTTTCCACTGTTCTATAACTGTGTGTAATGAGCCGATCACACTGACTTTTGGAATCATACTTTTTCGTTTTGAGGCAATTTGCGCAAATCTGTCACACCAGCTTATTTCTTTGAGTTTATTTTTTAAGTTTTTTTTTCTAAATTTAATAAATAGAGACATGAATCTTTGTCAACTCTAATTTATAGTAATGTATGGTCATTTATAATGTCGAGTAAAAATTAAAACTGTTATTATAATTGTTTCATACATTTCGGCACTCGATTGTATCCCTCTTTAATTAATTATGCAGACCATATTTTCACACATACTATTGGAAATTCAATACATTATTTCGATGCCTTAATTATCTGCGGAGATTTGGCTAACATGTGAAAGTTGCTGGTTTTTATAAACATATCTTTGGTTAACTATTTTTGGTATTCTAATTGGTAAATAATTCTTAGATGATTTTTAATTTCCTTGGTATGTGCGATTAAATAATGTTTAGTTATTCAAGAGTAATTATAAAAAAATGTTTTAATGTCTTATTATTACAGTTGCATTATAATTACATGTATTTATAACATAGACGTAAAGTTAATTTAATATTAAATTAAACAATACTTACACATAATGGTTTTGTGTAATAACTCTTCCATAATAATTACTTAACAGCTCATCACCATTATCAAACGAATTAAAAAATGTATCTTAATTTTTGGTTTCAAATCTTAGAAAATATAAATTTTGTTTAGTCTATAAATACCTCTTAAACTTACTGAAACAGTTTCTAATATATTGTGATCTTGCAAAAATGACCAATTTTGCTTCAAAATCTTTTATAATCTTTTTATAAATTTTAGGAAATCATTTCAGATTATACATTTTTTTTTTAAAAGATGAATTTTCAACAACAAAAAAAAGATTATTTTTAACCAAAAAATACGACATTTTTAACAACAGAGACGAATTTTCTACAAAGTAGTTCGACAAAAAAGTTCATTTTAGACCATATATTTCAATTTTCAACCAAATGAATGAATTTTCAACGAAATATTTAAATTTTTAACCAAGAAGATGATCTTCAACTAAAATGATGAATAGTCATAAAAAAGGGAATTTTTAACAAAGTAGTTTGACTTTTGACCACGTAGTTGAATTTTCGACCAAAAAACATGAATGATCAAGATTTATTTGATAACATACTTATTTCGATTTAAGGCTATTCCCAACGGGAAATTTACAACTGGCGCAGCATTGGGTCAGTACTGGCCAGAGTTTGACAGCATTGGCGTGGTGCTGGTAGCCAATACTGGCGTCGATGTGGCGTAACCTTGGGATGATAACGCTGTTTAGTACTGATTGCCAACTTCGGGGCTGTACTAAAATACTGTACTGGGCATTAGTATTGGCTCAGTAATGACTATAAGTACTGTGATTTAGTACTGGGACAGTCGTAGGTATAAGTACTAATGAAGTACTGGAAGTAAGTATTAGCACAGTATGGCAAATGAGTACTGTCAAAGAAGCCGGAGGAGTACTGGGCACCAGTATTGGCGATGTAGTGGCATGAGGCAGAAATGATAATTATGTTCAGTACAGACTACCAGTATTGCTACTGCACTATCGGCCTTCGCGATTCCCAGCTTTGCTTTCAGACATGACATATGTGACATATTTTAATTCTTAAAGAAGAAAATAAACGGCATTTTCATTTTGGAGATGTAAACATTCTAAATGACAAGGAAGTTCATATCAAAAATTTTTTTGCTGTAAAATATTTAAAAAATGTATTTGTCTGAATCTCTAAGGAGCATTCAAAAAGGAAAAACGTTCAACACATTTCAAAATAACACGTATTCTTTAACAATTGGTGTTATTTTAATTATTTTTCATGACACATGCATGATTTCAGCCTTTTTCGATGCCTATGAAGCGGGGCTAAAGCTCTACTTTTTACGGACTGAAAAGTGACATCCGTAATTTATTATTTATGCCGTTTATTATAGTCTGTTCTACGCCAGTACCATGCCAGTAGTTCGCCGAGGTCCGGCAAAAAAACATCAGAAAAGAGTTCGCCTTTTGTTAAAATTTGTACGACACCAGTATTGTGCCATTACTCCGCCCGGGCCCGCACAAAGTCGTGAGACAATAGTTTGCCGTTTCTTATAGTCTGTTCTACACCAGTATCATGCCAGTAGTCCGCCGAGATCCGACAAAAAAACATGGGGCAACAGTTCGCCTTTTATTAAAATGTGTACGACACCAGTTATCGCGCCATTACTTCGCCCAGGCCCGGGACAAAATCGCAGGACAATAGTTTGCCGTTGCTTATAGTCTGCACTACACCAGTATCATGCCAGTACTCCGCCGCGATCCAGCAAAAAACCTTTGGATAAAAGTTCACCATTTGTTAAAATTTGTATGACACCAGTATCGTGCCATTACTCCGCCCAGGTCCGGCAGAAGATCGTGGGACAATGGTTTGCCGGTTTATGTAGACTGTACTACGCCAGTATCGTGCCAGTACCCTGCCAAGATCCGGTACATAGTCGTGAGACAGTGGTTTACTATTTGTTACAGTCAGTTATGTGTCCTAGACTGTGCCATTATCGTGTCATCATTGGGCTTGAAGTTGGCATTAGCCCAGGGCTGATTTTTGTTTAATACTGCACAGAATCCATACTGGGTCGATACTGGTCTGCCGATATTGGAACTTAGATTAGGCACAGTGCAGATCCAGTGCCAATATCTGTACTACGCCAGTATTGGCTAGCCCAGTGTTGGAACATTGCTCATGGCGCGCTACCGCGCCAGTTGTAAGCATCGGCCCAAGTCTGTAATTTCCTATTGGGTTTGCGCAAATCTGACTGGTTAGTGGCTAGCGTAAAATGAAACAGAAATGAAAGTAAAATGAAAAGTGAAAAATTTCAATTTCTTAAAACTTTTAAAAAAGTTATTCAGTCATGAAATATTTAGGAAATTAGTATAAATTTTATTTAGGAATTAGTGTAAATAAAGAATATATATTTTGTATTCATATACTATGGTATCAGGACAAAATGTCCAAACCAAAATGTCCAGGCCAAAATGTCCAAAGTTATTTAATGTCCAAAAGAAAAAATTTTTTCAGAATGTCCAAAATTATTTAATATTCAAAATACAAATTTTGTTTTACGTTCTACATCTGCCCGATTGTGTTTTTTTTATAACCTTCTCGTTAACTCATTTCATGGTAGTTTGTCAACAGTATAACATTGAATATATTTTCTTTCAAAATTCTCGTAAACTTCCTTTTTCACAATGGCAACTCTTACGTTAGATATTATTAAGAAAGGGTAGTACTGTTTATGGGCATCTCGACGGATTTTTGTACACCAAATCTTGCTCCAAAGGTGATGTTACGTATTGGAAGTTCCGACATAGACCTGCGTGTACAGCTCGCTTAACATCTGTAAGTGTTAAGCTAAGGCGCACAGTATGTGCGCCTTAGCTTTTGTACCTCCGGAAGATGCGCCGGAAATATTTGATATATTTCATAATGAAATACCAGAAGATTTCATTCCTATAGCGACTTACTTTGAGATTAACTACATTCGAGGTATACGAGCGGTTGGCCGGCGAAAAGCAGTCAAAGTCCGATATGCACCACTCCTCTGGAACCATTATAACTCTGTTCTTCAAGGAACAGCACGCACAAACAACGCATCTGAAGGTTGGCATAATCGCTTTCAAACCTTAGTTGGTAGGCGTCATCCAAGCATTTTCAGTTTTTTGATTGAATTGCAAAAAGAACAAGCCGCCGTTGAGTACATGTTGCGAGAGTTGAGTTTGGGCAAGAAAATTAAACAATTACCGAGGAACAGGCTGCTCCACCAGGAAGAACGTATCTTCAATATAGTCAGTACATGTCAAAAACACGCCGACGAAGAAAATGAATTAGAGTACATTAAACCCATTGGCTATTTCCTACATATTTAAATTTTATGTAAATTGAATAAAAAAACGTACTTTGGACTAAATTTTAACTTTGGACATTACTAATTTTGGACATTTTCTCTTGGACATATAGGTTTGGACATTTTAGTTTGGACATTTTGTCATGTAATCATATACTATATAATAACAAAATTGGCGGCGCAAAAAAATGGTCCAATACATGAAATTTATGTAATTTTTTCCCGCGGAAACGAGTGGAGATATAAGTTTTTCCAAAACTCTAATATTCAAACAAAATTTTCAAACAAATATTGTTTAAACAATTTGAAACTCAAATTTTTCACCACGATGCCCAGGCGGAAATATTATATATAGTTTATATATAGTGTGAAGTTTTATATATAATATTCATTTGTTTTATACATTTTTTATATAAAACAAACGAATATTATATATAATACTTCACACTATATATAAACTATATATAATATTTCCGCCTGGGTGCACAGTGTGGCCAAAAGCACTTTTTTGGACAAAATTCTGTCTTCAAAAAAATTTTTAGTGGATTTTGATGTTTTCTTTAATTGGCCATCAGGCTTCAAGGTATAAAGAGTCCGTGCATAAAAATTGTTTGAACAGTTAACGGTTCTTATACATTAGCAAAGTTTTATAGCAAAGAGTCATTGGAAATACATTTTTAGTTGATTTCGCTAAGAAAATAGAGCATCTGCTTGGAAAAATGGTCAAAATGTGCAATTATTTATAAAAATTGTGTAAATAATCATTATTTTTTATCAATTTGAACAAAATGACAGCTATGAGTCACTGGCAATACATTGTTATTCGGTTACGCAAAAAGAATTGGATCTATTTGTGGAATAAAACATTTTTGGTTAATTCTGCAAAAATGAAGCCTATTCTATTGTTTAAATAATTGTCAAACATCAGCTGTTCCTAATTAATCGCAATTAGGCATTAATTTTTTTTACATTCATATAAAAACTATGAATTTGAAACAGCTAATCATTGCGAATTACGAGAAAATTGCATTTGTTCATTAATTTGTTTAAAACACTATGAACATTCTTTTTTCCTATTTTAATCTATTGAAAATTACTGGTAGATAGTTATTACACTGACCTGATCTCTTCTTTAGTCAATTGTAAGATCTTGAGAAAAGGTACATCCGAGAACTTATTCAAAAAATATTATTTATTTTGTTCTTAAATAAAACATTTTTGATTGGTCAAAATGATTCTTAGATACAGACTCGTTATACAAAGCTTCTTCATAAGCAGAGGCAGCGGAGCCCTAGGGGACAGGGGGCAACCGCCCCCCCCCCACCTAGAAATCAAACAGAGGGGGGCAAAGTATTGATTTGTGCCTCTCTGAAATGAAATGATTGAATTCATAGGATAGTCGAAACTGAAAATCTTTCAATTCTTTCTTGCTTTTTTTCAATTTTGGAAATCTATCTGGAATATTTGTAAAAAAATTTGTGAAAATCTTTGTAAAATCTTTGAAATATCATTGTAACGTTTTTCAAATCTTTGTGAAATCTTTGGAAATCTTTGTGAAATATGTGAAATATTTGGTAATATTTGTGAAATTATTTAAATCTTTAGGAAATCATTGGAATCTTTTAAACCTATCCGATATCTTTGAAGTATTTGTGAAATCTTTGAGAAATCATTGAAATCTTTATCTCTTTGTAATCTATCTGAAATTTTTGCGAAATAATTAAAATCTTTCTAAAATCAGTTAAATTCATTTTTTAAATATTTTTTGCATATTTTGTAATATTTGTCAAATTATTTAAATCTTTGGGAAATCATTAAAGTCTTTGTGAACTCTTTTAAATCTATTCGAAATCTTTGAAATCTTTGGGAAATCATTGAAATCTTTATGGAATCTTTGGAGTTTATCTGAAATCTTTGTGAAAGAATATAAATCTTTGTAAAATAAAAGAAGTTTCTGTGGAATGTTTTAAATCTATCCGAAATCTTTGCAAAATATTTGAAATCTTTATAAAATCTTCGGGAAATCATTGCAATGTTGTCAAATCTTTGGAAATCTTTGCAAAATATTTGGTAATATTTGTGAAATAATATAAGTCTTTGTGAAATCTTTGAATCTATCTGAAATCTGCGATATATTTGAAATCTTTGGGAAGTCGTTGAAATGTTTGTGAAATCCTTGTGAATTCTTTGTGAAATGTTTGTGAATTCTTTAAAAATATTTGGAAAATATTTGAAATATTCGGTAATATTTCTAAAATTATTGAAATCTTTGTGAAATCTTTCAGAAATGATTGAAGTCTTTGTGAAGTCTTTTAAATCTATTCGAAATCTTTGAAATCCTTGTGAAATCATTAGGAAATCATTGAAATCATCCGGAAATTATTTAAATCATTGTTCAATCTTTGAAATCTATCTGAAATCTGCGAACAATTTGAAATCTTTGGAAAATCATTGAAATCTTTGTAAAATCTTTGTAAAGTCTTTGTGAAACCTTTGTAAATTCTTTAAAAATCTTTGCGAAATAATATAAGTCTTTGTGAAATCTTTGAGTCTATCTGAAATCTGCGAAATATTTGAAATCTTTAAGAAGTCGTTGAAATCTTTGTAAATTCTTTGTTATACCTTTGTGAAATCTTTGTCAATTCTTTAAAAATATTTGAAAAGTATTTGAAATATTTTTGAAATA